>JANKYG020456278.1:0-30526 GCA_026541955.2 Simalia boeleni
ATCATCACGTCGACGTGACCCGAGCGGCACGCTTCAAAGAGGCGTGCCTTGTCGGCATCGTTGCGGGCCTCGTGGATGAACCGGATACGGCTGCGGTCCATGCCGCGGTCCACGAGCGCATCACGTAATGCGCTGTAGACGTTCCACGAGGCCGGGTCACCCGGGGTGCCGTAGTCGCAGAACACCAGTTGCAATGCGCCGCGTGACGGGCTTGGGTTGCCCGTGTCGTCCAAATAGACGTTCTCACGGGTTCGTTCCCACACCTTGTGCAACTCGTCCGCGGCAGCGTCGAGCTTTCCTACGGGTCGGCTCGCAGGTGTCGCATCACTGGCGGGGAGACCCGCGCCATCACTGGCTCACCCGTCTCCGGGTTCAGCCGACCAGTCGGGCGCCGCGAACTGCGGTTGATTGGCCCATATTCCGCAACGTAGCTGCGCCAGTGCGTTAGTAGGTCTGACCTCAACTGCTCAAGTTCCGGGGTGTCATCACGCTGGACGGCCTCGGCTTCGATCAGCGTGCGGGCTTCGTCCCTCAGCTGAAGCAGGGCCCGCAACTCGGTGGTCTGTGTCTTCGGCACCCGTAAAGGCGTTAGCTGACCATCGTCGACTACGGCAAACGTTCCATCGGATTGGGTTAGGACCTCGCCATCTATGGCAGCCTCGTGGGCCGGCACATACCCGGCAGCCTGCTGACGTTGTTCCTCGGTCCGGGGCGTCATCCTCAGCTGCGCAGCCGACGCGGCCGCAACAACCTTGCCCAGCGCCGACTGAAGATGCTCCGCTGCGGCGGCCGGGTCGGGACTCATGACCTGAATCCCGGCAACGCCATGCATACTGACTGCCAGCTCGACCTGCCCAAGAACCATGTCAGGGTGCGATCGCCAATACTGATTCAGGGGCACGGTCTGGGTCTGCCCATCGGGGCCAGTCATGGGGACAGGCTCCGTGTAAACCCACTCCTCGCTGCGCGGAGCCAGGTCTGACTCGCGTCGACGGAAGATCAGCAGGTCGGTTACCGCCTCGGTACCTGCCGCACGCCTATGTGCGCCGGTCGGCAGCCGCACCGCACCGACAAGGTCAGCCATGTTGCTGAACACCCGCCGTGCCGCCGGGTTGGTGGCATCCATCGTGTACCGGGAGGTCAGCACAGCAACCAGACCGCCATGGCGGGTGAGTTCCAGGCTCTTAGCGATGAAGTGGTTATGCATCGTGAGTTTGTGGCCGTTATAGCGCGGATCGTGCAGGACCACGTCGGCGAATGGCACATTGCCCAGGACGGCGTCGAAGTGGCCAGCCGGGTAGCGGGTATCTGCGAAAGACTCGGCCCTGATCTCCGCGTCGGGGTATAGCGCCTGGGCGATCGCTGCCGTAGTGGGGTCCAGCTCCACACCCGTCAACTCCGCACCCGTTCGTGCCATGCCCAAGAACGTGCCAGAACCACACCCGGGCTCCAACACCCGACCCTCATCGAAACCGAGAGCTTCGACGGCTGACCAAATCTCCTTCACCAGACCAGCGTCGGTGTAGTGAGCGTTGATCGCGGTCCGGGTCGCTGCGGCGTACTCGTCCTCACTGAGGACCGCCCGTAGGCTTGATCAGCCGCGTGTTCAGGACGAGACTCATCCAAGATCTGCCACAGGCCCTGGGCCAGCCACCCCACCGAGCGAGCACCTGCTGCTCGGCGATGGTGGCAGGACGTTCCTCGGACTGCACCGTCCGTAAAGTCTCCACGGCTGCAAGGTTCGCCTCGAACCGCGCTTTCGGTGTTCGAGGTGCGAGCTGGTCCTGCGACGTTACCCGAAACGACGGCGCGGTTACATCCAAGGAGGCGGGTCGAACTCGGGGTTCAGACCCTCCTCTCTCATCCACTCCTCGTTCGCTTGCCTCAGGCTCGCCGCCTGCAAGTCCGGCAGCTCGCCCTCGTCGGGTTCCTGATCTTCCGGCGGAGGGGTCAGCCAGTCGTACCGGATCACTTCCTCGGCTCGCATCTTCGCGGCCTCGATCCGGCCCACCTTCTCCATGAATCCCTCGCCCGGCTGATCCGGGGCCACCAATGTCGGCCACAGATCGATCCACTCGTTCATCGCCTGCTCCCCCAAAGTCGAGAAGTGGCTGTTCGGGTCCTCGATCGCCGCGTACGCCTGCGGTGCTAGCGTCTGCCACGCCTGCATCGCGTGCCGTCCGAATCTGTTCATCTCGTACCTCCACAGGCTCGGCCCACCATGACTCCAAAGTGGGTTGGTTGGTGTCGGGGCTTCGGCGGCTCACAGCGCCACCCTACTGGTCTCACCGGCTGCCCCTCGTCAGTGATTCCGCGGAATCAAGACCACGATTCCGCGCAATCAATGACCGCTCCGGCCCACGAGAGGGCCGATATTGGCCCGCGACAGCCTGCGCAACCGCGGCCGCGAGCGCATCCGCTACGAACTGACTCAATGTCAGTTCCGGGAATTGAGATCTACAGACCAAAACTGCCTCCCGGACCTGGTCGGCGACCTCCGCCGGAATCTGAGTGCTGAACGCCACTTTCATCAGAACACCCCCCGAGCGGTCAGCCACTCAGCGACCGCACGATAGTCCTGCGTCGCCCCATGAGCCGGTGCGTGCACCGGCAACGGAGTCCCCGCCGCATGTGACTCAGGCACAACCACAGAACGCCGAACAGCGGGCGCCAGCACATCACCGTACGTCTCTTGCAGCAACCCCATCACGTCGTCATAGAACCGCCCTGCGTGCTGCGGTACCGAACACGGCACCACACCAACCAGCCGCAAACCAGCGTTGACCGCATCCATATCAGCCACCGCGGCTTCTAGAACAGCGATCCCAGCAGCCTCCTTCATCGTGGGTGTAGTCACCGTCAGCACCGAGTCTGCCGCCGTTAGCGCAGCAACGGTCAAGGTGCCAATCGCACCAGGGCAATCAATCAGCACCACATCGGCCGCTACGCCAGCCAGAGCGGTCCTCAATCGGGCCGTGCCGCCGACCGTAGTCGTCAACGCGAACCCGACCGCATCCAATGCGGGGCCAGGAGCCACTACCTGCAGATTCGGTAGCGGGGTCTGCCGGATCGCTGCATCAAACTGTGTGGTTCGCTGCAGCACATCACTCAGTGTCGCAACCCCCTCAGCAGCGCCGCACCAAGCCGTGGCCGTAGCCTGTGGGTCAGCATCGACCACCAACACCCGCTTTCCGGTTGCTGCGAGATGGGCAGCCAAGCTGACAACGGTCGTTGTCTTACCGGCGCTGCCAGCCGCACTCGCCACTGCAACGATCATGATGCGTCCTCCGTGCTCATCATCGCGATCTGTTCTAGGTCATACGGTTGACGCGTGTACCCCACCCGTTCAAGCAGTTCAATGAACGCCACATGGTCAGCCGCCCACGGCTCGTTCCACGATTCCAACTGACGACTCATCGCCACCACGTAGAACTGCCACACCAACACGTCACGTGCCTCAGCTGATGCCGATCGCAACCCTGCCAAGAACTCCTTCGAGGGCTTACCGCCACCGGGCACCTTCTGCCACGTCCACCACCAGTCAATAATGCTGCGCTCGCTGAGGACCACAGCAACAGCAGCCAGCCGGACGTCCGTCCGGCTCGGCTTCTGGGACAGCAGCGCCTCCACTGCGCCCTGGCGGGCCTCCGCAGCCGCAGCGCAACGCGCTACCAAAGGACTAACGACCACCGGGGCCTTGGGTGAGGGTGGCTCTTCGGGAGGTGCCGTGGTGAAATACACCACATCGGCGCCGATCAGGGTGCCGATCAGGGTGCCTTCCGCGCTGGCCTTCTCGATCTGCTCATCCGTTGTCAGTCGTGCCCTGTAGTAGTCCTTCCCACCGAGCAGCCTGTACGGGTCCCCCTCGAACGTTCCGCCCCGCTTCTCCACCATCACCCGTGCTTCCGCATTCCGGTGCTCAGACCGAGCCCATTGGACCACCCAGCTCAGAGTCAACTCTCCAAGGCTCCCGCGGACACCGTCTTCATCGGCCAGCGGGAGATCGCCCCACAGCGCCCCCACCCGATCGCCGGACAGCTTCTGAATCGCTACCGGCTCATCCAACACCGCCAACGCGTCAGCCAAGGTGTAAACACCCTCATCGACCCCAATCTGGATAGAGGCCGGCAGTCGCAGCAGCTTCAACCGTTTCGAGATATTCGCCTGGCTCACCCCAAGATGCGCCGCCAGCTCCCGCTGCGACACCCCTCGCGATTCCAGCAACCGCAGATACGCTGCCGCCTCCTGCGTAGGCGTCAGCTTCAACCGCTGCGCGCTACTCTGCACCATCACTTCGTCTGATCGGCCCGCCAGATCATCACGGACGAACGTGGGCACCTCTAAAAGCCCAGCCGCGACGGCCGCCGGCAGACGGCGGTGACCATCCAGTGCCACCCAAGCAGCCTCAACCGGTACCACTGGCTCGTGTTCCGGGTGGGCCACCACAAATGCAGCGCGCGACGCCACCAACAGCGGCTGGATCACACCCAACTCACGAACCGACTCTGTAAGAGTTTCCAACCCCTCTGCAGCGCGCACCTGCGGATTGTCAGGATTCGCCGCAATCGACTCCACCGGAACCATCGTCGGCACCGCCTCCGCCAACCGGATCGCCGACACCACACCCGACACCCCAGAATCACGACGCAACGTTGCACCCGCAACCAAACCCCGCTTAGCCATCACAGACCTCCTAAACTGACTCCGTCCACTATACATGCATTGCATGTATCTAGGTGACGATAGCGGCCTCACCCGTCTGGGTGGGCTGTTCTGTGGTGGTGGGGGCGTGTCTGCCCCTCACGCTCCCCGCCGGTGATTCCACTGGAATCACGAGGATCTGCAAGAGGGGCCGGCGACGGAGGCCGGCCATGGACGAGCACCAGGTGCTCGACGTGTTGTTCTTGTGACGACACCCCTACCGGGGTGACCCACACTGGTTGTTGTTCCTTCTGGGATACCCCCATCATCTGGGGCCGCGCCGGCCGGTCAACTGCTCGTCGAGCTGCGCTCGCCGGCCTTCCGGTACTCGAACAACTTTTCGTCCCTACGGGACCGCACATGCGTGCTCGAAAACTTCTTCTCCGTTCCCCGGCACCGCAGTGGACAGTCCAGCTCTCCGGCCCCTGATTTCGCGGTTATTCCCAGAAGGGAAAAACACGATCGGCACAGGAGGACACCATGCAGTACACCGACACGAACGGCATCGAGAGGGCCGCGGCGGCTGCGCTCCGCACCGAAGGTCACCATGCCCTCGTGACGCTCACCGCTGCGCAGAGCCTGTTCTCTCCCGGTTACGGAGTGATCGAGACGGCCACCGGCCGGATGGTCAGCAACCATCTGTACCGCGACGACGCGGAGCAGGCCCTCAACGCCTTCAAGGAGCAGTGACATGTTCAGTGGCGACGAGTTCTACGGCGACGACGTGACCAGGCCGGCCTGGACCCCGATATCTGCCAGCTGTGTGGGCACGAGTTGGACGAGGCTGACGACGTTGTGTGCCGTGGCCGTTTCGATCTCGACGAAATCGAGTGAAAACCCCTACATGATCCTTGCTATTCAACAAGGGATCATGTAGACTAGTTTTGTCAAACAGTAAGGAGGTTGTTAGGATGGATAAGGACACGAAGAAGGTCATCAAGGCCGCGGAGTTGCAAGGGTTCACGGTCGAGATCACCAGTAAGGGGCACGCGGTGTTCAGTAAGGATGGTCAGCCGGTGGCGACGGCGTCGGGGACGGCGAGCGATCACCGGGCGTTCAAGAATCTGATCGCGCAGCTGCGCAGGGGGGGCTTTCAGTGGCCACCGAAGCGCTGATGTGCGGGGCAGCCGAGGACGTTGGGGCCGTCCCCGGCTACGCCGGACAACCTACAACGACGAACAGCAAGGAGGACGCGAAATGACGTACAACGCGATTGTGACGCTCGGGCGCCGGCATGCCGGAGCCGAGCTGGCCGATCAGGTCCACGGGGGAGACCTCGACGCCTACGGCGCCGTGACCGGTGCCGATAGCCGTGGCCGTGCACAGATTATCTTGACCATCGAGGCCGCTGACGTCGCCCAGGCGGCCGCGACCGCCCGCGCGCTGCTGGCAGGGTTCAGCGATCAGGTGCGGGTCGAGGTGATGACCACCGAGGAGTACGACCGTGGCGACGTCGAGATCCCGGCGCTGGTGTCGGTGACCGAGGCCGCGGAGCTGCTCGGGGTCACCCGGCAGGCGGTGCTGCAGCGGATCAGCTCGGGCAGCCTGCCGGCACGGCAGGTCGGCAAGGGATGGGTGATCCCCGCGGCCGCGGCCGAGGCGGCATCGTGAGCACCGCGCCCTACCGGATGGCCTATGTGCTCAGCTGTGACTGCTGCCTGCAGACCGACGAGTTGCACACCGACGTCGACGACGTCGCCGTCGAGACCGCAGCCAATGCCGGCTGGGCGATTGTGGGCGGGTGGCAGCTGTGCCGCGAGTGCGCTGCGCAGGACCGCGGCAGCCACTGCGACCGCTGCTACCGCCACGACGGCACCCTCGACCAGACCTAGAACGGAGACTGTTATGAACCACACCATTGACCAGCTCGACTTTGAGAGCGGCAACAAGAGGACCAGCGCTGATGAGATGGCAGACGCCGCTCAGGCGTTCGCCAGGGCCGCGAACGGCCACAACGGCCATGTGACGCCGGCGCCGGTTGCCTATGACCTGCTCGGCAACATCAAGGTGGCGTTGTGGTACATCAAGGAAGTCGCTCAGCATCTGCCGCGGGGCATCGATGCGTCCTTCACCGACGACCGGATCGTCGTCGTCGATCGCGACGTCGCCAGCGGCGCCGAACGTGATGCTGGCGTGCAGGCGCTCATCGCGAGCCAGCACCTCCGGATGCTGGCTACCGCCCTGCAGATGGCGGCAGATGAAGCCGAGGCCGCTCAGGGCGCCCTCGGAGGTCAGGGCTACGAGGAACGCCATGTCTGAGAAGGGCGTGCTCGACGACGCGCAGGCGTTCTACCGGAGCAAGGTGCACGGCTCGTGGGTCTATGAGGTGCTGCGGGATCGCCGGCTGGCGTCGGCGATCCGCTCGGACGGCGGCGGGTACGCACCTGCCGACCGTGGGCTGCTCGCGTGGTTGCGGGGCCGTGGCCACGACGATGCGGCGATCGTCGCGTCTGGGCTGGTGACGCGGCGCGAGGACGGGCAGCTGCGTCAGCTGCTCTGGGGTCGGATGACGATCCCGGTCCTCGATTCCGGCGGCAGGCTGGTGGGGTTTGTGGGGCGCCGCCAGGACGGCGCCGGGGGACCGAAGTATGTCAACACGATCTACCGCAAGGGTGGGGTGGTGTACGGGTTGCACGCTGCAGCTGAGCAGCTGCGTGAGGGTGCGTGGCCGGTGATCGTTGAGGGCATCGCTGATGTGTGGGCAGTCCGGCGCGCGGCCGCCCAACATGATCTGCCGCTGGCTCCGCTGGCGGTGTGCGGGACCGCCTTGACCACAGACCATGTTGCCGCGATCAGCGAGATCTCCGAACGGCCGCTGAGTTTGTTGTTTGATGCTGATGGGCCTGGTGGCGCGGCGATGGTTCGTGCGTGGGAGACGATCACGGAGACGAGGCCGCGCGAGCTGCACCGCGCGATCGTGTTGCCGGCAGGGACCGATCCCGCGGCGCTGTGGGCGAACAGCCCTCAGACGCTCGCCCGGGCCCTTCGGGATCCGGTGCCGGCTGCTCATGCGGTGGCCGACGTCCGGCTCGCTGCGCTCGACGATCCGGCCACGGACGTCAACGCCCGTCACAGCGCGGCGTTGTACTTGGGCCGGCATGATCTGCCGCGGATCGCCGTCACAGAGGTGACCGGTTACATCGTGCACGTCGCCGGCAAGCTCGGCACCGACCCGGCGACGGCCAACAGCAGCATGATCGAGGGCCTGATCCCGACCGTTCCGTCGGCACGTCTTCGCGCACCTCGCCGGCGCAGCCGATCGAGCTGGCGTGAGTCTGGTGACGAGCACTCGAGTCCTGAAACTCGCACGCATCTACGAGGCCGACATGGCCGGCCTCCAGATCGTCGATGAGACCACATCGCGATGGGGAACAACAACATGGACGCTGCGGCGCCCTGTCACAGAACAGGGCCCGATGGGTCACGAAACGAGGGGTTTCGATGAAGTTGGCGATCGCTGATCCGCCCTACCAGTGTTCCGGCGCGACCGCGCTGGCATCTTGGTGTCGCCGTGCAGTCGCCATGCCCATCCGGGCAACGCTTCGAGCGCGGCGATGGCCTCGGGGCTGAGCGTGTCGCGGGTGTTGCGCTGCGTTGCCACCCAGTGCCCGAGCCGCCGTCCGTTCCACATTTCCCTGCGGGTTGGCGCGGCATGTCCGTGCTCGCTGGCGTAGGCGCGCAGGTCCTCGTAGCCGTCCCACCAGGCCGCAGTCTGTCCGCGGTCCTTGGCGGACGGTCGCCACGACCATCCGGGGATCGCCTCGAGTGCGGCCTCGAGGTCGGGGGCAAGACCGCCGCGATGGTACGCCCTCCGAACGTCGTGCACCCAGTCGCCGAGGTGGTCCGTCTGGGCTGGGATGCGTCCATGATCAGCTACCCACGCTTCGAACTCGGGCAAGCGGTCCGAGCGGGTTGGGCGCGGAATCTCCCACCGCCAGCCCGGCAGCGCCTCCAGTAGCGCGGCACGGGCTCGGTCGAGTTGACCCCGTCGGTGTAGGTGGCGCTGTATCGACGCCCACAGCGCGGTGCGGTGCGGTTTGGTCGGGTAGGTGCCGTGCTCGGCGAGGTGGTCGCGCAGGAGGTTGTAGGACCGCTGCCATACCGGGTGCACCTGCGGCGCGGCCGGGTATCGGCGGAGGCGCTGGCTCACCGTGGCCTGTGAGATGCCGACGGCCTGGGCGATTGCGTGCTGGCTCACGCCGTCGCGCTTGATCAGTGCGCGGGCGCGATCTGCCCATCCCTGCATGTCGGTGATGTCGCCGAGCGTCGCTATCTGCTTGGGGGTCAGTGGGTGCGTCTGTCGCCGTCCCGACTCGATCCGCTGGGCGACACGCTCGGGACGCCACTGGGACTCGCGCCGGTTCTGTGCTCGTGCGGCGTGGGGGTCGCGTGCCGCATCGAGGCGTGCCAGGTGCTCGGGCTCGTGCCGCGCCCACACCTCGGCGAGCTTGGCGCGAGTCCGCTCACCGACGAGCCGGGTGCCCGTCGACAGCCCGTGCGCCTCTCGGTAGTCGTCGGCCATGAGTTGGTGTGCTAGGCGTAGGTGTGTGGCGAGCTGCTCGAAAGCCCGCCCGCACTCGTGGCAGATGGGGCGTCCATCGTCGTGGTCGAGGATGCCGAACCGGCCGTGCCCGTCCGGCGCCCCGTACGCCGGGCGGGTCACTTCCCGAGCGCCTTGCGGCCCGTGTCGCGGGCGACGCCGGCGCGACGAGCGGCGACCGACTCGGGCACACCGCGCTCAACACTGGTGATGATGCCACCCCATAGCCTGTCCATAGCCTGGCGCTCGCGGTCTTTCGCTGCGCGGTACTCGGCACCGAGGGACTCGAGGTTGGCGTCGCCGAGGACGAGCATGAGCGCGCCGTTGATCATCTCTGAGGTGAGGTCGGGCTCGCCGGGCTCGCCGTGCAGGTCGTCGATGAGGTTGATGACGCGAAGCAGTTCGTCACGCTGCTCGGGCGTGGTCTCGACGTCGCCGAGAAGGGCCTTGAGGTCGTAGTCGGTGGTGTGGGTCATGGTGGTCTCCTGTCGGGTGGTGGTGGTTTGCTTACGCGGCGTCGAGGATCGCGTTCACGCGGTCGAAGAAGTCGGTCTCTGCGAGCGGGGTGGCCGAGATGATTTCGGTGGGGTGCACGAGGTATGCGCCGAGGTGTGCGTCTTCGTCGTCCTCGTCGCTGTAGTGGCCGTCGAGCTCGACCAGCAGCGCCTTGCTCCAGTCGATGTTGATGGCGCCGTGGCACATGTAGTAGGCCAGCTCGTCGATCGAGCGGCAGACCGACTTGCCCGCACGCTCGGTGTCGGTGCTGTAGCTCAGCGACGTCTGGGGGCCGTCGAGGAGCGACTCGGGGCTGCGATCCTGGATGCGGTAGAAGCTCATTTCGGTTCCTCTCGGTGGTTCCCTCCATCTGTCTACTACTATACACCCACTGCCTACGTATGTACACCGATTAGGCAAAGAACCTCGAAACTGTTACCAAACCGTGACCTTCCCGACCTTGCGCATTCATCACTATCGGCCGTGGCCGTGTGTTCCGCGAGGCGCTGCTCGAACGCGGCGAACGACAGGCCTATAACTCGCGCTGCACGTTGGCTGTCAACCGGTCCTCAATCGGGCCGGGCCTCCGACCGGCCCCTGGGATCACGTCCGCGCGCGCACAAGGGCAACGCGATCCCGTCGGGATCGCGCATCGCGAACCAGTGGGAGCCGGACCTGTGCCGGCAGCGGCTGGCACGGCGCCCCGATCGTCTCAATAACGACCGTTTCTGAGACACCCGCGACACGCCGACCAGATAGTGTCCGTAAACCGTGTCCAGAACTCTGCAAGAGTTCCGCGGTTTCGAGGTGATGTGGCGTAGCGTGGAAGTGAGGAGGTTGTGATGGTAGATCGGTTCACTGCATGGCTGATCCGTCGAGGTGCGGTCCTCACGGGCTGCCGCACGGTGTTCGTGGTGGAGCGGTTTCCGGATCTGCGCCGCCAGGGCCCGCATCTGAAGTTTCTGCGCGGGTATGCCGGCATCCGGTCGCACCCGCACACCGGCGGTGAGAGAGGCCATGTGGGTCACGCGGTATGACGATCGCGCCGGTGCTGACGCCAACGCGGTCCTCCTCGACGTCGACTTCTGGCTCGACCGTGAAGTCCAGGCGGCGCTGTGACGATCCACGGGTACACGCGCGTGTCCACGTCTTCGCAGAGCGATGACCTGCAACGCCAGGCGCTCATCGGCGCCGGCGTTGATCAGATCTGGGCCGAGACCGCGTGCGGTGTCGCCACCACCCGGCCCGTGTTGGGGCAGCTCGTTGACCAGGTCGTCGACGGCGACACCGTCATCGTGTGGCGACTCGACCGGCTCGGACGATCCCTGGCCCACCTCGTCGCGACCATCACCCAGCTCACCGAGGCCGGCGTCCACGTCCGCTCGCTGCACGAGCAGATCGACACACAAACAGCCACCGGCCGCATGATGCTCAACATCTTCGGCACCCTGGCCGAGTTCGAGCGCGACCTCCTCATCGAGCGCACACAAGCCGGCCTCGCCGCCGCACGCGCCGCCGGCCGACGACCGGGCCGACCCTCCAAGCTCACCCCCGACCGTCGCCGGATGGCCCGCCAGCTCCGCGACGACGGCCGCAGCGTCGCCGCGATCGCCCACGAGCTGCACCTCAGCAGAGCCACCATCTACAGACTCCTCAGCGACACGGCAGCCCCGTAGCTATTGTGTGTTCATGCCGCGCACTCGTGTTCCCTCGGGTAGCCCGACCGTGAGTGTCGGGCTGCGCGCGGCCATGTCCCCTGGAGAACCCCCTGGACGAGGTCTCCAGCCAGCTCTTGGTGACGAAGAACTACCTCGTCACGACGATCCTCGAGCACGAGTTTGACCAGTCTGACGGCGGTCCCCCTGCGTGGTGGGGATGAGTGGGTTGGACGCCGGTCGCAGCAGGCTTAGGTTCGGCCGGGCTTCATCCCGATTGAGTCGCAGCGGAACTGAGTTCGTAGAGCAAATGGTCTAGTCGGACCAGGTGTTCTCGGGCGCGACTGCTTCGCGTGCTGCCGCGGTTGCTCGCTTGGTACGCCGGGTCGGCTGTTGCGGGTCGGTGATGCCAACCGACTTGAGTTGACGAGGTGTCCAGCCATCCTTCTGGATGGCCCGGTACGCGGCCGTGTGGGCGTCTTGGGCAGCCTTCAGCTCGGTGGCGAGCTGGTCGACACGGGCTTGGCTTTCGGCGAGATCGCGGAGGCTTGCGACGCGTTCCTCGACGAGCGCTTCGATCGCATTGTTTGTAGCGGCAGAGTTCATGCCTGACACCATACTGCTCTGCGATTGGCAGTTGGGCACGTGCGTCCGAACAAAGGGTGAGTTTCGTGCAGTGGTTGGGTTGGTGCGGTTCTTTTGCTTTACCTCGGTGAACGTAAAGGGCTAGAGTGACTATTGAAACGCAGCAAGCATAGCATGTGTATGACACATGCCCGGAGTGTCATACACACCGGTAGTCGCTGCGGGGCAGACGACGATAGGGTTACCCCTATGACCCGTACGCGACAGGGGTCGCGGGATGAGAGGAGCCTCCCTGGTGGCGGAGCGAGTGAAGCCGACCAGGAAGCGGCCACGCATCAAGTCGGTGTGCTTCACCGATGATGAGTGGACAACCATCGCGGCGCGGATGAGCGACGCTGGGGTCGAATCGTTCAGCTCGTTCGCCCGCGACATGCTGTTGGCCGGTGAGGTGCGGGTCAACCACGCGGCGATCGAGGCCGCGAAAGTGGAGACCCTGTTGGGACCGATCGGGGTCAACATCAACCAGATCGCCCGCCGGGTGAACGCCGACGATGAGGCGCAGGCCGAACAGCTCGACGCCGTGCGCAAGATGCTCGCCCGCATCTACGCAGTGCTAATCGAATCCGCTGGTGGCGGTGACCCATGGCGACGGTGAAGATGCACCAGATCAAGTCACGGATCGGGACCGCGTTGGCCTACATCGTGAACGACGCGAAGACCCGCGACGGAGTGCTGGTCAGCCACAACCTTGGCGGTGCCTCGACCGTCGCGGAGTTCGCTGCCCGGTTCGAGACCGTGTGGGGTCAGGGCACCGGCCAGGGGTCGGTACTGGCGCAGCATGTGATTCAGTCGTTTGCACCCGGCGAGATCACCGCGGAGCAGGCACACGAACTGGGCGAGGTGTTCGCCCAGCAGATCACGGGCGGCAAATACCAGTACGTGGTCGCGACCCATGTCGACAAGGACCACGTCCACAACCACATCATCTTCAACCACACCGCCACCGCAACGGGTCGGAAGTTCCGCTGCACGAAAGACACCGTGCAACGGTTCCGGCAAACCAGTGACCGATTGTGCCGGCGGGCCGGGTTGAGTGTGCTACCCGATGATCGACCGCGTCGCGAGGTGTCGTGTAGGGAGTACCGGCCAAGGGCTGACGGGCGGGGCTGGAAGGACCGGATGCGGTGGCATGTTGACCGGTGTATCCAGTTGTGCAAAACCCCCGACGAACTGCGGGCCATGCTGGCCCGCGCGCAGATTCGAGTCGAACCCCGAGGCCGGGACTGGGTGTACACCGACGAGCGTTCAGGGGTGCGAGTTCGAGCCAACCGATTGGGGTCACAGTACGGTGAACTGGCCGTCCACGAGCGGCTAGGCCGGGTCCAGCTGGCGAAGTTCAGCGTGCACAAGAGCCTGATCTATGCCCGCGAAGACAACGCGGTCAAAATCAGGATTCCCGGCAACGGTGGGCGGTACTACCTGCACGTCCCGGCGACGTTCGTCACCGTCGACAAGAGCAGCACGGTACGGTTCTTCCTCGCCCAAGACACGCCGTACACGGTGTGCTCACGCGACGGTGAAGTTGCTAGCACCTACACCCCCGAACAGCTCTACGAGTGGTTTAGCCGGCCCGACATTCTGCGGGAGCCCGTGCCCCGGTATGAGGGGCAGCGGGTCGGCCGAACCGAAGCGCAGCAGAGGTTCTTCGACGCCCAACAACGGCGGATGGAACAGTTGCACGAGCAAGTCGTGCAACTCAACATCGCCGCCACAATCGGTAACAACGCGGGGAAACGGGCTGACACGATCGTCGAGCTGCGCGAGCAACTAGGGGCGGTGTACCGGGACCGGCACGAGATCATCGTCGCCCTCCAAGAAGTCGACGACGGCCTCGCCCGAGGCCAACTCACAGCTGCCGCACACGCACAACGCCACACCGCACTAAGAGCGGAACTAGGCGTGCTCGACCAACGCCAGCGGAGCCTCACTGAAACCCTTGAGGCGCTGGCACCACAGAAACCACATAGAAGGAGTTTTGATGACAACCGAGGCCGTTGAGGCACAGCTGCCGCAGCTGACCATGACTATCACCCGCACATCCGCGAAGATCGTCATGGCTGCCGGAAGTAGCCTGAGTAGCGCCACGGTCGGCCGCGCCCTGCGGACGGTCAGCAGCGCGATGACGGAGCACTGGTCCACCCTCAACGAGGGTGGACAAGTGCGGATCAAACAGCTGCATCGCCTCACTGGTGGCGAGCTGCACCAGGAGGCGCTTGCTGACAAGGCGACCGTCACGGCCCTGTCCAAGGAACTGCGGAAGCACGGGGTGACGTTCTCCGTGGAGAAGATGCCCGACAAGACCTACGTCTTGCACTTCTCCGGCAAAGACCTCCAATCGGTCCAACACGCGGTGAACACAACACTGACCCGAATATCGACGAAGGTCACACCAGTGGCGGCGGTCGTCGATCGCGCCAAGGCGCTCTTCGCCAAGGCGCAGGAAACCCTCCGCAAGGTGGTGCCCCGTGCGCGCTAGGTTGGTGGCCTTGCTGGTCGGTGGGCTGCTCGCCGGCTGGGCTGCCAACAAGATCAGCTACAGCGTCCGCCAAGGCGGACTCGCGCAGGTTAGCGATCGCTGGTGGCGCGACTTCCAGCAACCGCTTCATGTTTCGACGAACTCGGTCGACCTAATCGTTACCGCGGTGGCTATCGTCGCCGTGGTCCTCATTGCCGTGTACCAATGGGCCGCACCAAAAGCCACCAGGCCGGGTGAAGAGCATGGGTCCGCACGGTGGGGTACCGCCAGAGATATCGCGCCGTTCACCGGGCGCGCTGGCCATCAGCTGCTCTTCACCCGGACCGAACGACTGAGCACCGATAGCTTCCGCACCCAGCGGAACACCAACGCTCTCGTTGTTGGGTCGTCGGGGTCTGGTAAGACCCGCTACTACGTGATCCCCAACATCGCTTCATGGCCAGGTTCCATGGTCATCACCGACCCGAAGGGCGAAGAGCGGCGGCTCGCCGCGGGTGGGTTAGCCCGCCGCGGCTACCAAATCCGCTGCCTCGACCTCGTGGACTTAGGCGCCAGCTGGACGTTCAACCCGCTTGCCTACTTGCGGACGGCCGAAGGGCGCGCCGAGGAGGACATTCTGACGATCGCCGAGACGATCATCAACAACACCAGCAGCACCATCGCACAGGGCAAGGACGCCTTCTGGGATAGGGCTGAGAGGGCTCTCCTCAGCTCCCTTATCGCGATGTGCGTCTTCGCCGACCAAGACCGTCAGGCGACGCTGATTGACGTAGCTGACCTGCTGGGTGAGATGCGGCCCGGCGACGATGATGCAGAAGTGCAGAGCGTGGTCGACGCGATGTTCTTGGAAGTCGCAGCCGCGATCCCAGAAGAACGTGCACGGATCGGTGACGAGAACACTGTCGCCCACCAGTTCCTCGATGGGCGCGAGTTCGCAACCCGCACCTACAACGTCTACCGGCAGGGCGCTCATGACACCCGCGCCAGCGTGATTATCAGCCTCGGTGTACGGCTGTCCCTGCTTAATGCGACCCCCGTGCGGCGATTGCTGGGTAGCGACCAGCTGCGGCTGGATCGCATCGGGTTTGAGCGGACCGCCCTGTTTCTCGTAATCCCGGACACCAACACCACATGGTCATTCCTGACCGCCCTCTTCTACGCGGTCTTCTATGAAATGACCTTGTCCCTCGCCGACCAAGAACCGACCGGTCGACTACCCGTGCCAACGCACTGCTTCCATGACGAGTTTGTGAACACCGGCAGGATTCCGGCGTTCGAGACGAAGATCGCTGTCATGCGATCACGCGGGTTATCCGCATCGTTGATTGTGCAAACCTGGTCGCACGCAAAAGCCCTCTACAAGGACGCTTGGGAGGGAATCGCCGGCAACTGCGACTCGCTGCTGTTCCTTGGTGGCGCCGAGCAGTCCACGGTGGACATGCTCACCAAACGACTCGGCAAGGAGACCATCCTCAGTCGTGATGACAGCCAGCAGCTCGGCCCTCGAGGGGGTGGCACGCGAGCATACCGGCACGTGGGCCGTGAGTTGATGACCCCGGACGAGATCTCTCGGATGCCCGGGGACCAGTGTTTGTACTTCCTGCGAGGCGTGCCGCCGTTCCGGTCGAGGAAGCTGCCGGCGGAGCCAGAAGGCCCTGTAGCGGCCCTCGTAGCCCCGCTCGTGGCCATCGGCCAGGGTTCCTTGTTCGAGGTCCCTGACGACGAAGGAGAGCCTTCTGAGGTGGTCAGTACCACCGTTGAGGTGTTCGATGCTGATGGTGCGCTGGTGTCATCGGTCACGACCCATGACGCTGACCTGGTCGACGCCGAGGACTACGTCGACGAGTTTGCACCTGTGGAGCAGTCCGAGCTGTTCTGATTCCGGGGAATCATCTGTTCAGGCGCTCAAGGCGGTTGAACACGACAGCGCCGACGATCACAACAGCCGTGCACAGTACGCCCATCCACAGCTCGAATGGCTGCGTCAGCCACATGGTGGTCCATCGGCCGCTGAAATACGCCCACCAGGCGATTGCGCCGTAGATGACGGCGGCGACCATGGCGAGCCGGAGCACGATCAGCAACAGCATCATGACCGAGACGGCCGGGTGGGTGAGGACAAACATCACCAGCCGGATCACTGTGATCAGCACGAACAGGCCCAGGATGGGGACCAGAACGAACAGGATCATAGGTGCTGCGCTACCAGCTCAGCCAGCTCGCTTACGGCGTGCTGGGTGCTCTTTTGCAGCTGGTCCCACCGGAGGATGCCACCCTTGGCCACGTGCGCGTCATAGGGCAGCTCAACCACGGTGAAACCCCATCGCTCGAAGACTCGTTTCGCCTGCTGCCGCTGCCGCTTGGTCATTGCGTCATTCCCCGGTACCGCGGTACCGACAATGATCGCCCCATCGACCAGGCGGCTGTACCCAGTATCACTGAGGGTTTCCAGCAGAGTCTGGGCGTCCTTGCACGTTGAGGGCGTCCAGAGCACCGGGATCAGCAGGACGTCGCAGATGTCCATCGCGGCGATGAAGTTTGGGTCGGCGTCGTTGTTCCCCGTATCCAGCAGGAGCGGGTTGAAGTGCTGGGCCATGACCTGGTGCACCCGGCGGAACTGCTCGGCCGAGATCGTGGGTGGTGTGCGGAGCACCTGGCCGTCGGGGCCGTAGAAGTAGGATTTCTCCCTCGCCACGATGGCATGGAACTGCCCAGACGAGTGGTACCGCAGATAGGGCGCGAGGGTCGGGTACCCCGCGCCGGCCGAGGCTATGGCCGGGTCGGCGATCAGCTCCGCGATCGTGCCCCCGTCATGGTGTTGTTGCAGCCGCAGCGCCATATCTCCGGTTGGGTTGTTGTCCAGCACCCCAACATGGCCGCCGCGGGCTGTGCCGAAGGCTGAGGCAAGCATCATCAAGAGTGGCGTCTTCCCCGCGCCGCCCTTGGTGTTCGCGACCACGATCGTCTTTATGGTCGCCCACTGGTCGAGGATGCGCTGCGGCCCAACGGGCTTCTTCCGACCGAACCAACCTCGGGAGGCGGAAGGTTCCTCCACCCACAGCTCACGCACCGACGAGCTGGTACTCATTGGTGCGATGGCCCGGTCCTGCTCGACAGGGGCCGCAGCCGGTGCCGGGTCTTCGGCCGAAGGCAGCGGGTCTGGCACAAGAGGCCCGACGGGCCTCGGCCGCGCAATGCGGTCCCCTCGGCCGCGTAGCAGCCGCCGCCGACCGGTTTGCTGTGAGGGTGGCGCCGTCATCTGGGCGGGGTCGCGGACGATGATCTGTCGGTAGGCCCAGTCGCGCAGCGCGTCGTCGACGTTGGGGTGTTTGGCCAAGGTTGCCATCCACTCCGCAGACCAGTTCGTCGAGTCTGCGGCGACCGCGTACAGCTCGTCAACGGTTAGCGTGTCGTCCATCTTGGCTCTCCTTCATTCACCTGGTCGCTGGAACGCCTGTATTGGGTCGATCGGCGTCGCTGAGGCGACTCTCCATCCCGTTGTGGTGGCGCTTACGACCACCGCCCACGCGGTGATCTCAGTCGCGCCCACGCACTCCACGCTAAGGGCTTCATCGGGGACGTCGCTCGGCGTCACAAACGCGGCCGTGACCCGCTGCTGCCGCGGTACCTCGTCCAACGCGGTGCCGGCAGCTAGCAGCGGCGCGAACGACCCCCGCCACCCCGTGAGGTCTTTCGATGGGTGAGTGTAGATCGCCATGAACTGATCGGCGACATCACACGCCTGGCTGGTGTTCAGCGGGGCAGGTGTCACAGCCGTTGCTGGCGCCGTGGACGCCGGCACCACCGGCGTGGGTGATGCTGCGGGGGCCGCTGCGCAGCCTCCCAGTAGGAGAAGTCCTGCCGCTAGCAGCGGCATAGTTCTCATGACTGCTGCTGACTGAGCGTGGCCACCCGTACAACTCGCCAGTAGTCGCGGGTGCGGGACGCGTTGAGAGGGTCGACTATCACCCTTGCGCGGCTCGACGAGGCGTGCACCATCTGCTTGTTCCCCAAGTAGATTCCGATGTGATAGGCGGTCCCCGGCGAATTGCCGCGGGTGAACGTGATGAGGTCGCCGGGCTGCATGAGTTCCCATGGTGCTTCCGTTCCTGGGCCAGCGAAGATCAGCTGACCTACGTGACCCTGATCGTTGGCGATCCGGGGCAACCGGATGCCGTACTGGGCAAAGACGTACTGGACGAAGCCGGAGCAGTCGAACCCGACAGCAGGGTCTGAGGTTGCCCACACGTACGGCACACCAACATACGAAAGGGCAGTGGTGAGCAATTTCGTGCTTGCGGCCGGCGCAGCATCGCACTCTCCACGAACCGCACCCATCCACCGATCGAGCTTCTGCAAGTATCGGTGGGTGACGTCCGGCAGCGTCGGGTACTTCACCAGGTTGCCCTCCCCCGCATTGTGTGCGACGGCCAACGCTTGAAGATCCGTCAACTGGTTGAACTGAAGCAACGGGCGCCGCTGCTTCAGCTTCTTGACCGTTTCCAGCCTGGCCGAGAGGTACTTGCCGGCGTATTCGGCGTGAATACGGGGATTGTTGATGTCGACCGGGACCGGAACGTTCATCGGTTCTCGCGCGGCCGGCGGATAGAACTTGCGCCACTCCTCCCGGTTCAGCTGGAGAAGCCCCCAGGTGCCACCGTTGATATCCATGCTGAACACGGTGGGGCGGAACGAGGACTCGATATCCATCAGTGCAGCGATGTACTGCGGGGGCAGTCCTGAGGATGCGGCCGCGATGGATACCCACTCGTTTGCCTCCGGGGGCACCCCGTCGACCGTTTGGCAGCTTGCTGCGACAGATTCCTGACGGGCCGGTTCGGTCGTGATGAACCACGACAGGATCGTGGTGATGATGGCCGCGATGACCAACACGACCGCGACGATGGCTAGCAGCGGCGACGATGCCACGGCCCCGACGATCGCCATGACGATCCGCTGTGCGATCGCATAGCTCAGCTGTGCGGCGCGGGCGGTCGCCTGCTGAAAACGACGGGCCATCGTCACGGTCGAGCCCGCGGCCTGCCGACGTGGCGCGACCACTTGGCCGATCTGCGATCGGCGGCCGCGACTCAGTCCACGGCCAGGTCGGATTCTTGGTGCCTTCAACGGTGGGGGGCTGCCCTCAGGCTCGTCCTCACCACGGCGGGTGGCCCGCCGGCCAGCCGCCACAAGCGTCTTGCCGGTTGCTGTAGTGACAACGCGCGGCGCGGTCTTCGGTGCCGCCAAGCGGCGACTCGGCGCAGCGGCTCGAACCCCGCCATCTTTACTCGTGCCGGGCATCTGTTCTGTGCCGGCGGGTTGCCGTCGTCCCGGGCCTGCTGGGTGGGGTGAAGGTGATTCCGCGGAATCACGGCCCAGCAGGACCGGGCGACGGCCCGCAGCCCGGGGGGGCGTGGGCTGCGGGGGCGCGGTCAGTCGGCCGGCCAAGTGTTGGCCGGTGAAACTGACCGAGTCACTGCGGCGGGGCCTCATCGCGGTCCCGATTCCCCAAACTTCGTTGTGAAGAGCTTGTAGAGCCCGCCTGTTGTCGGGATGCGGTCATTGAATGGCAGCACGACGTCGTCCATCTTAACGACCCCACAACCAGCATCAACGTTACGGAAACCCGCAGCCTGCTCTGGTGACAAGCTCAGCAGCTCGACCAGCTCGTCGGCGTCGGTCGGTGTCTGGTTCAGGAGGAACAGAACCGCCGAGTTTGCGAGCATCAGCCTGGCGTCCGCGTTGCCGAGCAGCGCCTCGATGTTCTGTGTGATCCCCGTCGGGATAAGGCCGTACTTCCGGCCGCGCTGATAGAGCGACCGGAAGTAGCTCGCCGCATAGCTGTTCGAGAACAGCAAGTGGAACTCATCCACGTACAACCATGTCCGCCGACCCTTGCGGCGGTTCGACACAATTCTGGCCCACACCTGTTCGAGTACGACCAGCATCCCGAAGGTCTTCAGCTCGCCCCCAAGGTCAGCTATGTCATACACGACGATCCGGTTGCTGGTGTCGACGTTGGTCGGCTCAGCAAACCCAGACAGCGAGCCCGTCGCATACAGCTCGAGCGCGGTCGCCAGGTCTTGGCTCTCGTCATAGCTTTGCAGTTCCGCATGCAAGGTCCGCAGCGTGGGCTGAGACGCCTCAGGATCGGCCAGGAACGCCGTGTAGATGCTTCGGGCTGCTCGGTCCACCAATGACCGGTGGCGGGCGCTCAGCCCCATTTCGCCGCCAACCAGCAGCTCGACCATGCTCAGCACGAACTCGGCCTTCAACCGGAACAGACCTTCGTCTTCCGCGTAGGCGGCACGGTCGAACTCCATCGGGTTCACGGTCCGCTGCGATGCTGCGGAGATCTGAACGGTAGTCGCGCCGGTTGCTGCCGCCAAGGGCGCATACTCACGCTCTGGGTCGATGATGACAATGTCCTCATCGGGTCGCGTTGCCGCGACCATCAGGATCTCCTTCTTAGCGAACTGCGACTTCCCGCTGCCCGTGGTTCCGAGGATGAACCCATTGCCGTTCATCTTCAACCCGGTGCGATCGCCAACGATCAGGTTCTTGCTCAGCTGGTTCACGCCGTAGTACAGCCCACGGTTGTGGAACAGCTCACTGATCGTGAAGGGGATCAAGATTGCGGCGGTCGCAGTTGTCAGGGTCCGGTGAATCGGTAGGAACGACTGCCCCAATGGCAGTTCACTGGACAGCCCAGCTTCCTGCATGTGCCCCAACACCGCCAGGCCTGATGAGTGCTTCCGGGCTACCCCGATCACTTGCTTCACACGCTCGTCGAGGTCTTCGGCCGAGCTGGCGCTCACACCGACAACCACCGTCGTCTGAAACAGTCGCTCATTCGACTTTTCCAGCTGCTCGCGCAGCGCGAGCGCTTCCTCATGCGACGCGGTCAGTTCGTGGGAGATCATGTCTGCCCCGTAGCCGGCCTTCTGCGCCTTCCGTTGCTCGTTCCTGACCTGCATCTCCATGCCAGCGATCTGGTGCTTCACCATCGCCAGCCCATCTGCATGGTCTAGTGGGTGATGGTGGACCGATATCGTGATCGCTGCCCGAACCTCCATTAGCTCCTTCAGCAGCCGATCGCTCAACCATGGTGGCAGGTCCCTCAGCCACAGCACCCTGTGCCACGTCGTCGTGTTGTCGCGGAACACCAACGTCGACGGGTTCGGCAGCTCGATCGCCGCAGGCACCACAAAGTCCTTCGTGGTTGCTCCGCGGGTGGAAAGCATGTCGTAGTCGAACAAGAACGACTCATTAGGGCGAAGCACCGTGTGCAGCAGCTCTAACCGTTCGGTGCCCGTCAGCTGCACTGCTTCGCAGTTGTGAACCGATCGCAGGTTGGCCGGCACCTCGACCGCCAACCGGCCTAGGACGGTACGGGCCGTGTCCTCGTCTGGTGCCGATACCCCAATCGTCAGGTACTTGTCGGTCACAATGTTGCTTCGGCCTGCTGACAGCTTTTCCTCGACGATCTGGTTGAATTCCACCCGATACCGGTCCAGCGGGTCACCGGTTGGTTGCATCGAGACTGCGGCCGCGACCGCAGAAGCGTCGAGGCGGCGATTCACGATTGTCAGCTGCACCCGCGTGTCGGACCCGAAGAAGTTCAGGAACCGGGCGAACTTCTCGACAATGTCAGCCTGAATCTCCTCAGCCGCGACCTGGTAGGACACCTCCGACAACGAGAACGTCAACGACCAGGTCGTCGCCGTCACCTGGCACAGCCCGTCGGGCGCCATCGCCTCGTAGTTGATGCTGCGTTGCGCGCTGAGTCGCTGAGTCCGCCCAAGCCGGGCCTCAGTGGGCTTCGACGCGGCGGATCGCTTTCGTCGATCGAACATGCTTCACCTCAATGTCTGTCATTGCGTACTTCCGAATGCGAGGGCTCGTGCGGTAGCGCCACACGAACCCCGCGTACTGCTCGAACGGCATGCCGTGCGGCCGAACCCACCCCAGACACGCGCACGGGATCATCGCCACCATGGACACCCAACTAGCCACCTCGCTGTAACCCAGAAGTGCCAGCGGAAGGTACGCTCCGAACACCACCACAGTCCCAATCGCAGCCCACAACAGCTGCCGCCAGGTCATGCCCACAAGTACCTTGGGTTGGAACTGGGTGATCTCGCGGTACACCTTCATCTCCAACGCCATCAGGCGGCCCCCACAATCACTTTCGCGACCCGTGACGAGCTGAAGATCAGGAACGCTAACAAGATCGGCCCAAGGAAGAACCAGCCAAGGTTAGAAACGATGTATCCCGCGACGTCCTTGGGGTCACCCGTCAGACTCATCATGTTCTCGACCCGGACTAGGCCGAACAATTTGATCGTCAGCACCATGACCGCCGCTTGGAGCGCGACGGCTGCGTAGTTGCGGATGAACCCGATCGTCATGTTTCGGGTATCACTGTTCACCGCAAACGCCATCGGGATTGGCGAAAACGCAGTGAGCACCAGCAGCTCGAACATTCGCACCAAGAGGAGTACCAGCGCGAGCACGCTGACCAAGACGGTTATCAGGAACGGTAGGAACATGACCATCAGCGGCGCAGCCGCCGCCAACTCGCCGATATTGTCGACGGACTCCTTCAGGGCGGCAGCCGCCGGGTTTGCTGCTGGCGTGGTCGGGACGACCAATTGCTGAGTTACCGAGATAGCGAGCTCAAGGATGGCGCCGAGGATGACCATGCTCTGGTCGAACACGACCTTCGCGATCGCGTACTTCAGCATCACAGTGGCGACGATCTTCACACCGAGTTCGCGGTCCCCGTCGACCTTCGAGGAGACCTTGGCCAACTCCATCATCATGAGGATGGCCAAGATCGCGCCACCGATGGGTCGGATCGTGTCTCGGGCGAAGACCGTGACGAGGTTGTATCCATCCGCGCTGAAATCCTGCATGGTCTGGGAGGCGTATTTGCCCACCATGCTGACCAACCCATCGGTGGAGAACACCGTGTCGATCATCCACTTCAGGACGTCTTTCACAGCGGTACGAGGGTCTTGAACAGCACGCCTGCGGCCAGGATCATGGCACCGCCCACAATCTGCCACACCCCCGACTGGGTTTGCGGGCCGTTGTGGTCTTTCAGGCCACCAGCCAACGTGACGATCCCGAAGATCGCCCACATGGCGCCCCCGATCGTCACAAAGCTTGAGAACAGATCAAGGATGGTTTTCATCAGCGGGGGGACCATAAGGAGGTTCCTTTCCTTGGGTGTGGTTGCACACCGACCCGCACCGGGCCGGAGAGATCGAGGAGGCAGCCATCAGTTGCTCGTCGCCGAACGAGAAGCGGACCCGGACGGTCCCGACACCGAGACAGAGCACGTTGTCGGACCCGAGCCCGACGCGTACCCGCGAACGGTCGCCGCAGACTGGAAGGAGTCTGACATCACCACAATGCCGCCGATCTTCAGCGTTACCGTTCCGCTGCCTTGAACCTGAGCACTTGCGCTCACTGTCCCGTTCGCACGCGAACACGAAAGCGACCGCACCCCCGCCTTCGCTGAAGGCTTGGGTTTCGGCTTGGGTGCCGGCGGCTTGGGTTGTGCTGGCTTGGGTTGTGCTGGCTTGGGTTGTGCTGGCTTGGGTTGTGCTGGCTTCGGTTGGGTCGGCCGAGGCGGCGCGGGGCGCACCGTAGTTGGCGCCACCGTGGGCGGCGCCGAGGTCACTGGAGCTGGTGACGGTGATGGGGTGGAGATGCTTGGTGCTGGCTCCGGTGTCGCGAACACAGTCACAACCACCACGCTCGGCGCTAAAGGCGGCGGTGGCGCCTGCTGCTGCCAAGGTCCACTGAACCATGCAGCCGTGGCGCCCGCGGCCACCAACGCCGCGATCACCCACGGCCAAGGACGTCGCCTGCGCACAGGCGTGTCCCACGGCGTAGGCCCGGCGAACCGCTCCATCGTTCTCCTTCACCGTCAGTCCCCCGGCATAAACACCGCAACAACGTTGCGGTCATAGTGCCGATTCACAACTTTCCCGCCGCACGTCACCACGGTCAATCTAGCGGTGCCCGTCCCCCAAACCGACTTGGGTAACTCACTCTTGGGGACGTCGTAGAGTTGCACCAGCCGCCAACGACGTTCCTCACCGTTCACCCGCGTGATCGCCTCAGCACCCACCGTCAACTCACTCAGCCGCTTCATGGGACCCCACTCACCGCCGTTGCGAACGTGAGCCGACACCAACATCGAGGTGGGGGTTGACCCCGACCACAGCGTCGCGTCCCGAACATCACCATCCAGCACAAGCTGACCATCGTCGATTGGGCGACGAGTGATGCTCCACTGGCCATCAGGGATGGCCGGGATCAGCATCTCATCACTCGCCGCCTTCACGACGACAGGGGCAGGGACGCGAGTTGGAACCGGCAGCTCGACGCCGGGTGCAACCCCTTGCCGCGCTACCGGCAACGGTGCCGGCGCCTCATCTTCGGCCCACTGCTGAATACCCACAACGCCGGCCAAAAGACCACCGCCGATCAGAGCAGCGAAGACACACCACCGGATCACCTTGTTCATGCCACTACCCCAACCTTGCTGAGCAGCTAGCCGACGTTGCAGCCATCGACGAGAAGCTGAACGGTTGTGAACCAGTGTCATGGCCGAAGTTCATGCTCCGGCCACCTACGGTGAGCGTCACGCTGTACCCAACGTCGTCAGGGTCGTTCACCCAGGCGCGCACCCAGAATTCAGTCCCATCACCTGAGCATTCGGTGACCTTGATCGACGGCTTCACCTTCGGCTTAGGCTTCGGCGGGTTTGACGGCTTTGGCTTGGGTGGCGTTGTCGGCTTCGGTTTGGGCTTCGACGGCTTGGGCTTCGACGGTGCCGGCGGTTTCGGCTGAGCTGGCTGCGGTTGGGCCGGTTTGGCTGGTTTCGGCTGCGTCGGCCGCACTGGCACCACAGTTGGTGCCGGCTGCGGCGCTGGTGCCATCGTCGGAGTCGTGGACGGCGTGCCCGGTAGCGCCTCGCTGGGCGCCCCTACCGGTGTTGCTGACGCGGTGGGTTGGGGGGTCACCAGCGGCGACCCCCCAGTAGTCCCATCCTGCGGGGTGCACGCGACCGCCAGAAGAGCGGTCGCGACCAGCACAGCCTCCTTTGCAGTGAGTCTCATCGCTCCGCGGGCTCCTCATGAGACTTCATGCTCCGGCGGTGAGTAACGACCGCCCCAACGGCTGCACCGCCGAGGAGGACCGCAGCGATGCCCAATGGCACACTGCTCTGACTGCCCGGGATACCGGACTCGATCTCGCCGCCCTGCTTCTCGCCCTCGTAGCAGAGGGTTTCCGCGGGAACCCCAGGCTTCTCGGACGCGGTGAAGGTGCCGTTGGCCATGGTCAGCGTTGCTCCGAAGGAGTAACCGATGTTGGCCTCGGGCAGCTTGTAGGGCTGGGTCTTGTAGGTCCCATCCCCAGTGAACTGAATGGCGGGCAGGTCGGTGACCTTCCCAGCGTTCGCCCAATCCGCCCCGCACACCAGGGTTGCACCCTGACGCTTAGCCGGCTGGGTGAACAACGACGCATCGATAGTGCCAGGGAGCCCCTGAGTACCGAAGACCATCACCTCGTCGACCAGTTGCCCGTCCGACGTCACCACGGCGCGAGTCTTGAACGTCGGTTTGATGATGATTGCGGTTTGGGTTGGGTCGCCGAGTGGGTGATCGATGGTCCACAGTGTCTCTGAGCCGCTTGTGGCGGTCAGGGTGTAGCCGAAGCTGAGGCATCCGGCCTCGGTTTCGGCTGGGAGCACGTGGTCATCGAGCTTGCCGCTCTGGTTGCCGGTGATCTTGATCGCCGGCAACTTCGTCAGCTTCGCAGTTGACCAGTCACGATCACGGCAGACGGCCTCACCCTTGAGGGTGGGGTCGGCTGGCAACCATGCGCGGGTCGGTGTGAGCTGCATCGTCGGCAGGGCTACGCCGGGGATCGGGTTGATCCCGGCGACCTTCCAGCTGTCGTTGACCGCAGTCTTGCCGTCGACGGGCACGACCGGTGCCGACACCTCGCTGGTGATCTGCACGTCCCACTTTGCGGTGGTCTCCGACGTGCGGCCGAACGTTCCCGTTACGGCCTGCATCGCGCCAACCGCTGCGGTTTGCTCGACCCACACGTAGTAGCCCGCCTCGGTGATGGTCTTCGACGCTGTCAGCGTCGTGTTGCCCGCGCCTGAGCCGTTGAGGGTGATGGTTCCGCTGACCCTGTCGAACTGGGGTGTTCCCGCAGGAACCGTCGCAGATTCGGCCGGCATTGCCTTCAGGGGGCCGTACAGGGTGCCGGTGACCGGCACGGTGATGTTCGGCAGGCCATCCGTCATCGAGACGACGTCGGATGGCTTCACACCCGCAACCAGATACGCCGCCGACACCTGCGAACCAAGCTTCGGTGTTACGGCGGTCTCGAACGCCACAGGGTCTTTACCCTCAGCGCTTACAGGGTTGCTGGACACTGCCACCATGGATTGCCAGTTGGAGTTCGGGGCCGGGTAGTACGTGTAGTTGGGGCCAGGCAGAACCTTCGTCGAGGACGCTGAGACTGACACCTTCCCCGCGCCAGTGGCGTTCCATCCAAAGGTCTGACCCTGCGACGTGCTCGTCACTGTGAGTGTTGAGGTTCCCGTGCGCTGGAACACTGCGGGGCCAGTAAGCCGCACAGTTATGCTGACGCCCGGGTACCAGGAGTCGTTGCCGGTCTGGATTCCCACACCGCTCACGGTGCCGTTCTGAGTGGCTGCCTTCCCGGTCAAAAGAACAGGGATCCTGTACGGGCCGACGCGGCTCTCCGCTTCCTTGGTCAGCTGGGTAACTCGCGCGACTACACGGTTGTACGCTGCCGGTTGCTGCGAACGGAACGCGTTCCACACCGTGTTCATGCCAGCGGTGTCGTCCGTGATGGCACGGTTCGAGATGTACCAGAGGGCCGCACCAGTGTCGTTGTCCGTGCTGTTGCCGTAATGGCTTAACACGTACGCGACTACCCGATTCTGGCGGGTAGTGCCACCGGTCACCGACGTGGGGTCTTGCCAGCCAGGGCGCGTGCACACCACGCGGTTACCGCCCGATCCCGGTCTGACGTCAAGCGTGCCGACGGTCTCAGTGCCCACTGCTGTGTTCACTACGTACCCGACACGATATGGAGCTGCATACGCCGGTAGTCCCCCACCGGCTAGCACTCCCATCACCAACAACACGAATGCAACACCAGCGCTTGCAGCTCGTCTCATCCCACTACCTTCCGCCTCCATGGACTCTGACTGCTTTGTCGAAGCCCCGCCCTCACTCTAAGGGTGGTGGCTGACCAGCGAGCCGACGGCGCGTCCGCCGCCGCTCTCACACTAACACAACCTAACCGTTAAACGGTACGGTAGGGTGTGAGAGCCATCCATCTACTCCGAGGGGAAGTCTGAGAGAATGCCCACGTGCCTAAACGTCCGCGCCTGCGCGCACCCGCCGCATGGGTGGAGCTGGCCGTGCTCGGGATAAGCCCTGTTCAGCTCGCAATCGTTCTCGTGCTCGCCGAGCAAGACGGCTCCGCGACTACCGACATGCTGCGTGAGCGGGTTAGCGCGAGTAAGTCGACGCTATTCCGTCACCTGGACTCGTTGGAGAGCGATGGCATCGTCACCTCTCCCACTCCCCCAGATCAGCGGCCTGGTCGAGAACTCACGTGGGTTCTCCAGCCCGAGGTCTTGCACACCAGACTGGGTGAGATCATCGACCGCACTCGCTTGTCAGAGTAAGTCCAGGCGTGCGGCGTGTCCCAACACCTCTCCCTAGCCCTAGCGAGTACCGTCACTACATGCTTACCCCTTTGATTCGCCGCCCGAGAGGCGGGTGCGCCTCAACTGTCTCCATGCAGATCAACATTGATCGAGACCTGAAACGACACCTGGACCACCTCAGCGAGGTCACCGGGGAGCCGAAGTGGGTCATCATCGAGGCCGCGATCAAGGCTGCCACGTACGGCCCTGACGGGCTGCCCGTCGGGTGGGGCCTCAAACGGCGCGATGAGACGCAGGACTCGTTGCTGGGAGGTCAAGATCAACTAAGCGCATAGACACACTTCAGGGGCCACCGCGCCAACGGTGACCCCTCAGAAGTCGTACGGACCGTTTCACAGACGGTCCGGAGGTTCCCCTCGAAAATTTCGCCTCAGCCTGAGGAGCAAGTTTCCGAAAGGAGTATTGCTGCTGTTGTCTAGATTAACACGCCACGGGCGCTCGCTGCCCATGAAACGCCGGTACTACCGGTCGCCTCAACGCTGCACACTCACCCGCCTGCCACGGATACGGGTGGACTCGTGGGTGCAACCAGACCAGCCCGTACCCGCCACGGTCCCCTGCTGGCCAGGAGCTCTGGTGTATCTCGCGCAAGTCGAGGCGGCGCTGCGCACGCCAGCTGGCGAGCTGGCCCGAAGGCAAATATCGATCAGCATCGACACGACTCTGGACGTGGCCAGAGAAGAGGCCGGCGCCGCTGACGGCCGTACCGGCCGCAACGTCCACACCTCCCACGCGACCGTCGCCCAACTCATCGGTGCCTCGGTCAGCACCGTCCGCAGGGCACGCGCCCTGCTCGTCATCCTCGGCTTCGCCCAGGTCGTCAGGGAGGGCTACAGCCTGCCCCGCCAGGGCTACCAACTCAAAGCAGCAGCCCACCGCGTCCTCACCCTGCCACGGCCCGCCCCTGTGGATAACCCACCTAGCCACAGTGCACAACAACAACCAAATGAGCACCTACCACGTAGTGGTTACTTAGATACTCAGAGTAACGTGAGATTTAACATACCTAGTCGCCCTGGCGGGCGAGAAGAACGAGGCGCTACGCGCCGCATCAACAAGAAGAAGGGCAGGCGGGGGCCACAGATACCACCAGGAGTCAGACGACTGGGTGGTCAACTCCTCCAGCGACTCCCCTACCTCACCCAAACTGCACACGCCAACCGGCTCAGCCACGTACTACTCCGGCTGAACCTGGACGAAACCGGGTGGACCGCCCAAGACATCCTCGACCTCATCGACTACCGAGCTGTCAAAGAAGGCCTCTACGCCATCAAGCCCTGCAACCAACGCGACCCACTCGCCTACTTTACCCACGAACTCACCGCAGCCCTCAGCAACTACCGGCCCACCATCGAGCCCGTGATCCGTCGGCAGCGGCGCCGAGAAGCCCTTGCCTTGTCCCGTGAGCGGTTCCAAGCTGAGACCGCTGCACGTCGAGCTGCCGCTGCGGACTGGAACGATCCAGAGTTCATCGAACGCCAAGCAAACCTCCGCCGCCAGGCCGGCCTCCGCCCCTACCACACCCCACCGAAGTGATGAGCGGGTTCATCGATGATGGGTTTCTCTGTCGCGGGTGCGTTGGCGTGTGAGTGATTCTGTGGAATCACGACGTAGGCGGACCACGCTCACTTTTGTTTGTTCCACGGGATCACTCTGTTCCGGCACGATCGGTTGGTCGTTGCTTGCAGTGAGCTGCGCCGTGGCGGTCTCGTACCGATCGCGGGCGTCGGTGAGGTCGGCGGCATACTTGAACGGGGCACCGAGTAGCCGGTTGGCGTTGGTGATCGTGTGCCGGTGCTCTTCGAGCGCTTGGGCTCTTTCGGCTCGCAGCTTCGGTCACGGCGGGTTTCACCGAAATTCAGCCCTCGGCTGCCCTCGAGCGCCCGCTCCTGGCCGCCGTTCATCAGCTGCGAGATGAACGCTTGCTTACGTTCCAGTGTTTGATACATGAAGGTGTCGAAACTGCCCTCGGTTACGACCATCGTTATCGCCACCTCGGGGTTCTCGTTTCCCCGGCGGAGGATGCGGCCGTGGCGTTGGGTCATGTCGGCCGGCCGCCACGGCGCATCGAGGTCCATCAGGTGTACCGCGCGGCGTTGAATGTTGGTGCCAACCCCCATCTTCTGTGTTGAGCCCATCATCACGTCGACGTGACCCGAGCGGCACGCTTCAAAGAGGCGTGCCTTGTCGGCATCGTTGCGGGCCTCGTGGAT
>JANKYG020456995.1:0-30222 GCA_026541955.2 Simalia boeleni
TACCAGTTTTCCGCATTTTGAATTATCATCATACTCTCCTTTGGTGCATCACCAATTACCCACTTATCGAAATTAACAAATTGCTGCGCCTGAGTGACCGGGCGGGTGTTCTTTGTGGTGATAAGAGCTCGCGCACCGTTCGATTCATAATTGGCTTCCCCGAGAAGGTCTACCCAAATATGACCATAATAAACGCCGCCGATATAGCCCATGCTTCGGTTGACACAGATCGTCAGCCATCCGCGACCGGGCGTTCCAATACCTTGAGCGATATAGGCATCTCCGGCAGTAATCGCGTTACCGCGTGCGCCGTAGGGGTTCGGTACCCCAAGAAATTCCATAAGATTTTTAATGAGACAAACACACTGACCGTTCAGCGCGCCATTGCTTTTATCGACGCAGGTATGTCCGACCTTGCTATCGAGAAACGCTCGAATCTCCGCTTTAGTTCGAGCCATCTTGAGGCTCCTCTGGGACGTAGACTTTTAGCGAATCTTCGCTAATTTCCGGCTGAATCTCTTGAGCGAGTGCTCGAGTTTCTTTCCCGTAGAGCTGTTCATTCACAGTTTGCATAGTACCCCCTCTGCTTGCTTATGGTTGTATTATAAACCCAACTGATCCAATAAGCCACCCACAACAGGAAGGCGGCCGAGTGCGCTTCTGTCATCGGCCGGAGGAGTCGGATTTTGCGCTACCTGACCTCCGGTGGTGCCGGTATTGGTCTGAGGTTGGCTCGGAGCGGGGCTGCCGCCGGAGGCGGGCGCGGGCTGCGGGCTCACCACGGCACTTACGCCCGAAACTTCGTTATCATTACTCGGGAGCTGAGCTTTCAAATCGACGATTTGTTTCTCGAGCGTTTGAATCTTTTCGAGTAGTTGCTTGGTATTCAGTACGGTCTCTTCGACGATGAATTTTTCGGTTTCAGCGTGTTCAGTCCATGTGCGACCGGTGTTGTCAACGTCTTCATAGACGACATCAATGACCAAACGACACCATCGAGGTAAGCCTTGGAATTGCGTTACGTCAGGAACGACGATAGCGTTTTCACGAACTGGCGTGACTCCGGGGGCTCGTGCTGCGACAAGTGTGTCGAGCTGGACTTCTCGTTCTTTGAACCTTTCAGTGGCATCACAAACGATCATTCGGCTCGTAGTACCCTTTGCGGGAAGTAGTTTTGTAGATTTACTCGTAAAGATCAAAGAATCGCCGGGGTTGAACACCGGCACTTCTTTCCCGTCGATAACGCGCTTTTGCGTAGGCTGTGAAATTGCGATCTTCCAATCACTGAGAACGTCGATTGATTGTGTTGCTTTATATACAACATACCCAAAAATTCCAAAAATTATTATTGCGATTCCAATCAGGTTAATAAGCGCGGTGGGGTGCGCCTTGAACCACGTCCACAGATTGAGAGCTTTTAGTTTCATAGTCCCCCTTTTCCCAAAAAGTATATACCCGCTGCCACTATTCCGCCAATGACAATTGTTACAATCTTATTATCAAGTAGCGAAGCGGTGCGGATTCCGCTTTTATTTTCATCGAGAAATGTGTCCATTTTTTTGATAGTCGGCACAACAATTTCATTCATCTGCGTTTCGATAATCGCGAGACGCTCACCCTGAGTTTTCCCGGACATAATCGTTACACTTTTATGATGTAGTTAAGTGACATTGTAGGCTGAACGTTGTTGTGAGAGCCATTACCTCCGCCGTCGGCATTGGTGTATTCATTAGCCGTGTACGACGGTCCACCAGACCTAACTGAGCCATAGCTACCAGTCCAACCGTTTGGATTGGCGGTGTTTGTTACATAGGTGTGTTGGTGAGCTGGGATTTGAGCGACTGAAAGTGTATGCGTTTCAGCACCGCCGACCGCACCGATGACATCACCTTTTACCCCGCCTGATTGATTTGTCAATCGACCGGCTGCTGCACCGTTCATATTATCCTTACCGGCAATCGCACGACCACGAAGATCAGGCAGGTTGAAGGTAGTGGTACCGTCACCGATTCCGTATGGAGCAAATCGAACAGTGTGAACACCGCTTTGTGATCCGGTCGTAGTGATAGCAGTACCGGCGGTAGCGTTCGCGAATGATGCCGCGAGACGGAAGTTATTTGCATCAGTTACGATCGCGAAGTATGCAGTATTTGGCGCAAGACCAGATGGAAGAACACCGGTCGTCGTAAAATATACGAGATCACCGGTTGCGAGTCCGTGACCCGGAGCCGTGACAACACCCGGAGCAGCGATGCTGATTGTAGCAGCGCCAAGATTCGCGGTAAGGGTACTGAAAAGCGTCGCGTAGGTGGTTCGCGAGATGGCTTGACCGGCGCAGAGAAGCCAGTCGCTAGGTGCGGTTCGTCCGGCAAACGGAGCGATCGTACCTGTTGGAGTCATAAACTTCTGTGCTTCAGCGAGCGCTTCTTGAATGAGGTTTGCCCATCCGACAGTCTGTTTGACGATAACAACTTCGTTGGTGGTGTTTCCGTTGTCAGTGAAGCCCGGCTCCCATCCGTCGATCAAAATATCTGTGCCGCTAATGCGACCTTTAAATTCTTTCTTACCTGATTCAACGATGTAGCCGTTCGCATTGAGCGTACCAGTCGTAGCGATAAAGTACGCTGGCCACTTGTTCACGTTGTCTACTTTTAGGGTAGTCGCACCGGCAGCACGGTTGGCGGTGACGTGAGCAAGAACAGCGGCACCGGTACCGTCACTAGCTCGCAAATATCGTGTTTCAATCGCCATTTTACCCCCTCTGTTTTGTCGTCATTATATCATAATCGTTATCAAAAAAAGAGGGAGGTACATGATATACCTCCCGCAATTTTCACATCCCGATTAGGCAGCTTCCAGTGTTGAAACGTTTCGTGCCTTTTTGTTAAGGACGAAAGTGTCACCACGGTCGCGCAACTGAATCTCGATACCACCGAAGCCAGGAACTTTCTCGATAACGGTCATACCGTCACCCTTTGGATCCATCTTAGGTGTAACGTAGACGATCGCACGCTTGTCAGCAGCGACGGCGTAAACACCGGCAAGGTAGGCATCAGGAACTTCAACAACACGGGCACCGGCGAGCTGACCGAGGTAGCCCTTTTTGCCGTCACCGTAGGCTGCGTCAGAACCAGTCCAGTTAATAAGCGCACCGATTTGAGCTGCGATGTCGCTTGCTACCCACGCGATTACGCTTCCGATGTTACCACCTTGAGTCGTAATTTTGCGGATGAAACGAGCGAACTGCAACTTCAGGTCAGTGTTACCTGCGGTTCCGTTAAACAGAACCTTGTTGCCAACCGGGCGAGCTGCAACCAACTTCGCAAGTGAGTATGCGTCGTGGGCAGGAACGAAAACTTCGTCCGCGTTCTGAAGCGCAACTTCCTTGCTGAACTGAGAAACAGGGATGTCCTGCATCTGAGTTTTTTGGATGCGAAGCAACATACTCTTGTTGTAAGCAAGCGTAAGCAGTTGCTCGTCAGGAACTACGAGTGTTGCAGAACCGAATGGTGCTGTCGCTGATGTCTCGTTGTAATCAGTGATCGTACCGTTAGCGATGCTAAGGACACGAACAGTTTGCACGTCAACGTGCTTGTAACCATTGTCGCCGACATACGGAGCGAAGACCGAGCTGACGCTCAGTGGCTTGTCCATGATGTTTGCGGTTTTTGTACCGTAAGCCATTTTATACCCCCAAAGTTTCAATAAATCAACGATCGTCGTCGGAAAGATTTCTATCGTTATTAGTAGTATAGTATGAGCTTTGTGATTTCTGCAATAGTATTTATGCTATTATCGTGATATGGAAATCCCGCGTTATTTCAAAGCACGCTGGTATCAAGAGCAAGGTATTCGGGCACTAGAGGAAGGTGTGAAGCTGGCGATATGGTGTTGGAGCCGTCGAGGAGGGAAGGACTTGACAGCTTTTTGTTATGGCGTGAAGAAAATGGTCGAACAACCGATGAACGTTGTTATCATCTGGCCGACCAAAAAACAGGGGTATGATAACTTTTGGACTGCGGTGGACAATGATGGCATCCCTATTCTCGATCGTATTCCACAGGAGCTTCGAGTCAGTACGTCGAGCACCAAAGATAACATGAGCATTAAGCTCATCAACGGATCGACAATTACGCTCCTCGGTGCATCCGACCCGGACGCGCTTCGTGGTGCCAACGCAAAACTCTACATCCTATCCGAGTTCGTGGACTTGCCACCGGGACTACTCGGTGTCATCCGCCCGGTCGTCGCGGTGAACGGTGGTCAGATCATCGTACAGTCAACGCCGAAGATCGACGGTATCAGTGGTTACACATTTCAAACATTATTCGAGCGAGCTGAAAAAATCTGGGCTGAAGGTCATAACACCGCAAAAGTTCCATCGCAGTTCGCCTCTATCGTACGCGCCACTGAGTACCTGAGCGACGAAGAACTCGAGGCAATTCGTCAAGACTACATCGCTGAGCATGGCTCCGACTTTATGTTTAAGCAGGAGTTCCTCTGCGATTGGGGGCAAACATCGCAAACCTCATACTACGGTGAGGCTATGGCGCTTATGAAAGAGCGCAAACGAATCGGCCGATTCCCGTACAACAAGAACTACCCGGTCTTCACTGTATGGGATTGGGGTATGTCTGATAACACCGCGATCGGATTCTTCCAGTATTACAAGATCGGCAACCAACCAGTCGTACGCATCATCGATTCGTACGAAACGAGCGACATCGGCATCAAACAGTTGGTCGCATTTATCAAGACGAAACCATACAACTACGCATGGCATTTCTTCCCGCATGACACCGCCGTTCGTGACTCGGACGCTATACAACGTATAGAGAAATTCCGCGATGAAGGGCTGATTAACAGTTCGATCCTGCCGCGCGAGCCAGTAGATGACGGCATCGAGCGCGTCGTGTCAGCGCTTCGCAAGATGGTAGTCATGGATGCTGAAAACACGGAACTGCTCCGCCGCAAACTCCGTAAGTATAAGCGTAAATGGAACCCGGAAACCGGTGATTATATCGGCCCCGAACACAAGTCGGAATCCCACTTTGCCGACATGGTTCGTTATATGATGAAGGCGATCGCTGAAGAGTTCGACGAAAAAACCTGCAAGCACTACTACTCGCAGGTCGCTTCGACTTCTGGCACCTATGAAGGTGAAGAAGATATGGTGCAGACCAGTTATTATCAACCGGCTTAGCGTTGGTTTGCAGCTTTGTTAGCTGCGACTTCTGCACGATGGTTTTTCTGAGCGGTGCTCAAACCTTCGTCGATGGCTTGGTTATAAGTCGTACCATCTTCCTGACCTTCAGGTTGGTCAGATTCCTCAGTCTTCAGGTTAGCAGCGGCGGTTTTTTGACCGACTTTTAGTGCTGCGTCTGCTTTCTGAGCAGCTTTGTCATCACCGAGGCGCGCGTCCTCTTTTTTGGCGGTGACGTTACCTTTTTCATCCGCTGGCTTCAATTGCGGTTGAGCTTCTGAAGTGGTAACTTTAGCGGTTTTGTTTTCTGCACCCGGTTCGGCGTTACCGTTCTCTTTTTCTTCGGCAGCTAGATTGCGTTCCGCAGTCTTACGACCTTCTTCCGCAGCAGCTTCGAAGTCAGAAAGCTCACGCTTCTCTTCGTTCTGAGTTGGCTCTAGCGGAGATTTTTTGTCGTCGCTAGATTTGTTGCCGGTACCATCATCGCTGTGGTCGCCGCCAGTGAATTGATCTGGGGTTGTTTTATCTTTTTCGTCAGTTGTTGAATCAGCCATAATAGACCTCCGATTATGTTGCTAGTAATGTGACGGCTGGCGTGCCACCGGTGATAGCAGCCAGAGTGGTGACTCGAGCAGCTTTCATCCCGCGTACGTCAGTTCGGAAAATACCTTGAGTATTCGCCGGAATTTTTGCAGCTTGAGCGCCAGTAGCGGCGTTCGTAACAGCAGTCGCACCACCACTCAGCGTCACGAAATCAGTACCGTTTACCGATAATTGAATCTCTAGCTGACCGGTGTATGAGCCAAGCACTTGGATGCCGAGAGTCTCGACATCGCCGTCGAGTTGTAGTGTGGTGGTAGAGCCGGGAGTAGGCGTGCCAGAGTTCGGGTTCGAGTTGACCGCGCTATGTGTTCCTTGATTTGATCCCTGTGCCTTTGGCATGATTACCCCCTTTTAATTCTTAACCTTTATTATCGTCTTCCGCGATCATTTGTGCAAGTTTTTCGTCATCCAATTTTTTCTGAGCTGCGATCTCCGCAGGTGTCGAAACTTTTGGCTTACGACCTCCGGTGGTTTTCTTGGTAGTGGAGTCAGCTACGGAAGCGGGAGCGTTGGTTGCGCCTTCGGCGGCGGCAGCGGTCTCGTCGTCAGCGGCGAGGGCAGCAGCAAGCTCAGCGTCGTACTGTTCTTGGTACTTGTTGCCTTCAATTTCATCCTTTTTCGCCTTCTCTTTGTCATCTTTATCAGAGATGTACTTCAGGATGTGATAGGTAGAAACGAACTCAACAGGGATTTGCAGCTTGTCGGCCAGTTTTTCAACGAACTCTTCGTCCGCTTCAAGATCACGAATACGGCGAACCATATTCGGGTGGATGCGCCAACCGTAGTCTTGTACGATCCCGTTCGGGTTCAGGTCGCTTGAATTGAAAAACGCTGCGATCATTGGTTCGGTGTCGGCGAGCTTTACCTCACCAGATCGAACACTGAAAAATTTAACTGCCATTACTTTTCTTCCTCCTTTTCTTCGACTGGTAGCCAGTCGTCGGCTAATATATCACTTTGACTTGCGACCCACGGTACGAGTTCGCCATCGACGGGACTCATGTATAGATATGGGCGGCGCATTTTGCTGTTTTCGTCAGGCTTTTGCAGCTTAACAAACATCCCTTGGCCGTTCCATCCGGCACGCGTGACCTTGCGGCCATTCTTTAATTCGGTAAGTGCATCACTAAAATTCATAATTATTTCCTCCCGTAGTAGGACTTCTCAGCGTCCGCCCACTCTTGCTCTTCTTTTGATAATGTATCGCGACCACTGGTACCGCGATCGAAAATGTCTTCACGATCAGATCGGGTGCGCGCAGCTTCAGCTTCTTTGCGAGCTTTTTCAGCATCGGCTTCGGCCTGTTTGCGTGCTTCCTCGGCACTATTGATGTTGGTCTGTGCGTCAACGTATGGCTTGAGCGCGCGGTCGTAGAAACGAACCATCGAGATCGGAGCCTTTGTGACGACACCTGATTCCTCATCGACAATAAGAGTGTCGAGGTAGTCCTGAAGCACCTCGTCGCGGAGGGCGTGGTTTTTCGGATCAGCCAAAAACTCACCATATTTTTCCTTGATGGTGTCGGCTTCATCTTTGATCGTCAGATTAACTTCAGCATAGGTTTTCGCCATCGCGAGCGCTTCTTCACGCTCACGCTTAACAGATTGACTAGCCTTGAGCAACCAAGCGCCCGCTTCATCTTCGGTGAAGTTCTTGCCGGTGTTTGGATTACGGAGCGCCATAACGTCTTCGATGGTGCGGATTTCGTCACCGTCGGCATCGTAGAGCTTACCGTCTTTATCTTTGAACATCTGTTCAACGATGTCGTTCTGCATAGCCTCGGTTTCAGCGAGGGTGTCGCGCTGTATCGCACGCGCATCACGCGCAGCTTGCTCGCGGGCACGCTTCTCAGCCTCCGCATCTTGCTTTGCCTTATCAGCCGCAGCTTCATCGGCCTCCTTTTTCTCACGAGCTTCTTTCTCTTCAGGAGTCTCGTTTTTGCGAGCTTCCTCCTCTTCGAGACGCTTTTTTTCAGCGGCTTCCTCGCGCTCTTTTTTATCGAGCTCAAGCAATTCCTCGTTGGAATATTCCTTTTTCTCGTCAGCCCTTGGCTCTTCTTTTTTCGGTTCCTCTTTCGGAGCTTCCTTCTGAAGACCCTTTTCGGAATCGAATTTATCGAAAGCTGAATCCCATTCAGCCGCGTCCGCAGCTTCCGCCGCTTCTAGTGTCGTGTCTTCTACCTCTGACATCAACTAGCCCCTTCCCTGTTTATTAACTTTATCAATCGCATTTTGGATTGTCGTGGTAAGGGGTTCAAGGAACTCAAGCGCAAATTGGTAAGCAAATAATTGCTGTTCGACAGTCAATGTTTTGTGCTTGAGATCAAGAGACTCCGTGCTGCCCGCAATTGCGGTTAGCTGGTCGGCTTGCTTTTTAATCGCGCGGAGTGCGGAAAGATCACTCTGGTCACTAACCGGAGCTTCCGTTTCCTCATACAACCCTGCTTGCGAAGTATAAGCCAAGTCTTCCCTATCGAAGTCTGCCATGAGTCGGATTATAGCTCAAGCATTGTAGCTTCGTCAACTACTGCGTTGCGGCAGGTTGTTCGACTGGCTGAGTAGGTACCGCTTCCGCAGGTGCAACAGAGGCGGGTACGTTATTAGTGTTCAAGCGGCGGCCAGTTGGATCAGTTTTTTCGAGCAGTTTGTCCATGATCTCCTTCGCACGTTGGCGAATCTCAGGGTCAGAACCGTCGTCGTTCTGCATCAGCGTAACGAGTGTGTCCTGAAGGTCTTGGCGGGTTTTCTCTTCGAGTTCGTCCTTGCCCATAGACAGTTCGATTTCGATCTTCCAGCTCTTAATGCTGTCGTAGAATGTTTCCCAATTGATAGTGAAAGCGTTGTCGTCACCGATAAGTGGTGTCATAACTGGCTCTTCTTCGACTGCACCGGCAGCTTGACCGGCTTCCCACTTTGCAGTCGCTTCAGCATTTTTCGCATCGATAAGACGGTTGATTGCAGTTTTCGCTTCATCATCGAGGGTCAGAACGTAGTCGCCTGATTGCTCGCAAATGTATGTGTCGAGTGCGACGAGCGCATATTGGCGGAGGAAGTTCTCAAGGATGTTTGTGAGCTGGTTCGTAGACAGCGACATGAAGTCCTGCTGCATTTTCACGCCCGGAGCGGTCTTGCTGAACCCGAGTGAGTTTGAACCGCCGTCAGCGTTGCCGACAGCCGATCCCATCATGTTTTGAATCTGCGCGCTAAACTGCTTGAGCATCGGCACGAATTGATTCAGAGCCCCGTTATCGATCGTCACAAGCTCGGCTGTAGCGTTCTGGTCAATGGTTTCCCATTTCGCACGTCGCTTGAGCTGTACGGGCGTTGTGAAGCGTCCACGCTGCAAAATTGGTGGATCGCTGTTGATGATAAGCATCGACATGATGTTCATGTAATATGCGTTCATAAGGTTTTGGTTCGGGCTCGCAAGACGAACACGGCTGACACCGAACGGAGTCAACGGAGCCGGGTCGATCACGAGGAACTGTACGCGAGGGTAGCCGAATTTTGATCGGTTGTCGAGCGTACGAAGTGGGCGATCCTTGAGCTGATTACAGAAAGTGATGAACTTGCCACCCTTACCGACTTGGTAGTCGGTGACGAAGCGATAAACACCGCTGTCGGCACCCTGAACACGTCGCGGTTCCGAAGCGTGTTGATTGTAATCAGTACCTTCAGGAGCCATCTCACGGAGCTCCTCAAGCGCCTCAACGTCCCATGACGTATTCGGATTCGCTTTTGCTTTTGCAATGAGACGATCAAGACGTGCCGGAGTCACGTCAGCCTCGACAAACCAATCGAGCGATTCGTTGTCAGCTTGGATGCCGGTCTCAGGAGAAACATCGGTGTAGTGCATCAGTCGCATCGATGTACCGAACTCGTCGAACATCGCACCGGTAGCCGTCATAAACGGTGCATAGCCGTGCGTTAGCGCTTGCTCCGCACCGATCTGCATTGTCGATAGAATACCTTTGCCAAACGTATCCTCATTGAAAACCACGCTACGGAGGAGGTAGCTGGCTACGAGGGCGTTGATGCTGTTTTTCGTCCCGTTAATGTGGACGCTGAAGAGTGGAAGTTGTTGCAGCGAGGCGCGGGGGATGCTTCGCACGAGACCGGCGAGCGTGGTGTCTCCGACGAACGGTGCTTGCCCCTCGCGGGTCAGCGGCGCACCGTCAACCAAGTTATCAAGATCACGAAAATCTCGCGTGAAGTTATCACGGAATTTTTTACTCTTTTCCCATTCAGAGATGAGAACACTCATATCTACAGCAGGTGGCGCTTGTTCCTCGTTATTCATTTTTCCCCCTTATGTTAATCATATTCTACTACAAGTCTGGCTCTACGCCGAGGTTTTCGCCTTCGTATGATATTGACTTCATTTCGAAGGAGTTGTAGCCCTCTGGCGTTTGGTACCACCATTGCAGTTCGGAGGCGAGAACATCCATCGGTAGCTTGTGTCGTTTGCTCAATTTCTTCAGGGCTGAAGCGGCTTCATCGATCTGTGCGACCTTGCTCCAACCGGCCGGAGCATCCGCAGCGTTATAGACGTATTGCGGGTCAGACCAACCACCGGCAGATGACACGATATACTCGGCACCCTTGATGGTCTTTTTCTTGGTTTTTACACGGCCGTTTTCGTTGACGTAGTTTACGCCGATTGTCATCTCACCGATGAAATCGAGGACGTTGAATACCGCTTGAACGACAGACTTGTACGCGTTGCGAGCGTCGCTGATTCCGACGAATCCACCCTTTGCGCTCGTACTAAAGTTTTCTGCCGCGCCACCCTTGTAGTCAACAGTACCGAAGTATTCCTGCAACTTGAGGATTTTGTTGCCTTGGCAGATGTAAACGAACGCTGGTGAGTCAGGAGGCGAAACGGTGCCGATCCACTGAGCAGGGATGTCGAGCGTGTACCAAGAACCGTTATTGTTGTTATCCTTGATCGCGATCATGTTCGGAGTCGGGAAGCCATAGGCCGGAACGATATAAAGAAGGCGGTTGCCCCATCCAGTACCGACAATTTCAGGGAGCGCATCGGTGTTGACGCTCTTGAAGAACTCGGCCACATCGTCAGCCGTTCGGCGCGTCGCAAGGACGTTTTGAAGCTGCGGCTGCGTGTCCATGCTCATCATTCCGTCGAACGTCGGGAAGGTCAGCGAGCCGTTATAATTGACCACACCATAGCTAGATGCCACACCTGCGGCACCGTAGTTCTGCTCGGTGATACCCCATACGACGAAGGTTTGGTTGCCGTAATTGATCGTTTGCTGTTCGAGCGTCGCTTGCTTCGAGATACCTTCAGTGTTCGAAAAGAGCACCGTAAGGCTTGGAATACCTTGACCGTTACGGAAACCGATAACGCTTGCAGGGTAGTAGTCAGTACCCTTTGAAGGCTCAGCGCGGAAACCACCGTTTGAAGCGGAGAAGTCAAGCGCGTACTCACCGTCACCACCGATTAGGATGTCGCCGGTGTCATTGCCGTTTTCGTCCTTGATTCCGAAGAGGATCGGACGACCGCTTGATTCGATACCGTGCGTCGCTCGGGCACCGTCAGTCGAGTTATCAGTTGGCGGCGTACCACGGCCGATGTCAATAGCGAGTGTTCCGTTATCCGTGAACGCAAGGGTATTGAGGTCAAGCCCACCTGCGAGCATAAGCATATCTGTTGATTGGATCGAGCCACCGTTTGATGCGAGCGCGATGTATAAGTTCCAGCTTTTTGCACCGGCAGGGTTTCCGGCAGGTCGAGAGATCGTCAGATACTCGGTACCGTCAGCCTTCCAGTTGTCGCGTGGCTTGTTGATCGACTGCGTAAGAATTGGTGAAAGTTTCGTTTCACCTGTTGCGCTAGAGAATGTATAGCCAAAGTAGATGTTGTACGCGCCGGTGGTAAGTCCGGTCAGAGCACCTGTCGGAGCGGTTCCCGGATCATTAACGAGTGTTGAAGCAACGACGTTTTTCGTCTTGAGATCGACCCATTTCATCTTGTCCTTGCCGTTCAGGATGAGCAGTACGTCGAGTGCACGGAGGAATGTCGTCTTGATGCCGTTGCCGGTCGTAACGGTGTTCGCGCCGCCACAATCAGTCCAAATGCCAGAGCCCGGAATCGTCCACTTGATCTTGCCGTCATCGGCAACGAAGTGCGTCATAACACCGTTGACGAGAGCGGATTTGACGTGGTAGACCGTACCGACGGTATCAGGAAGCCAACGCTGCAATGAGCGTCGTTCGGTCATCGATCCGGTTACAGTGAGCTCAACGTTGCTACCTTGAACAAATTGATTGTTCGCCGCGTTGTGCTCGCCATTGAGGAAAAGACCGCCTGAAAAGCCAGTGAGATCGAGACTGGTGATTTTAGTCTCTGGTACCTTAACAGGGTCTTTAACCGCCATATTAGTAGGTTCCTCCGTAATTCATATCTTCAACGTCGTAAGTATCGCCCGTGCCGGTCGCTTCGTTTTCCGCTACTGCTTTACCCAGAATGTCAGCGTACTTCTGTACGAGTGACGGTGAGAGCTTGCCGCGAACGAAGTTCGGTAGGGTCGCGTTCTTTGCGACACCGGTAACAAGAAGCTGTTTTGGCTCGATAAGCTCAAGCACAGTTAGGTCATTTTCGTTATCTGGCCGACCGAGTTCGTAGTCGAGGCGAGGGATTTTATTGATGATGTCGGCAACAACTTCACCGCCCATTTCGCCATCGTTCAGATCGCGTGAGAAGACGATATTCTTACCAACGAATGTCACTCGATCTCGCAACGGATAGCCGTCGCGTGAGGCCGAGATCATCGCAGGGCGAACAATGTCCCATGTCGAGACAGGGGTGCCGTCCTGTTTAATGTGAAGAGGTCGATGCTCGTTGACCGCGAGTTTGCGCGCCATTCCCGGGAGCGGGAAGGTTTGTGTGAGCGAGCTCACCGTGCCGATGAGCGCGTCAAGCTGCGTGACAAAATTCCAGTCCGTTTCGAGCTCAAGCTCATCGAGCAACTGATTTGTCCAGTCAACGAGTTCGACGATGAATTGTGTTCCATCTTCGCTATCGAGGTCTTCGGTGTCCATGTGTTTACCGGTCATGGCCAACATGACACTTTGAGCAAACTTCTTCATTTTTTGTTCGTCGGTCATCGTGCTACCCCCTTACTGACCTTAACCTTTTTCAACCTCGATGTATCGTAGTTCTTCACTGATTGTATCGTAGGAATCGAACTTTTAGGAGTCTTATATTCAGCGTCACCTTTTTGCAATTTTTGAACGGTGAAGTTGATGTCGTTCATTGCAATGTCGGTATCGAATTTTGGTGCGCTACCTCCGCGTCCGCCACCGCCTCCGCCACGGCCACCCTTGCCGCCCTTCCAGTAGTATTTCGCCTCCTTAATGAGCCCCGCGTCGAGTAATTTCTTGTCGAGATCGGCGAGCTTGTTTGCTTGGTCGATGAGGTTCTGGTCGCCAGATTCCATCATTTCGCGCCATGCGGTCACGCCGATGCCACCGTCATCCTCTTTCGAAGACTCGTAGGCGCGGACGATCTGCGGTGGAAGTTCAGCAGCCGAGTATACCTTGAGCTTGGCGATCTGATTTTTCATTTCGTCCTTGGTGCTCTGTGCGGTATTTTTGTCGTTTTCGATCTCTTTGTATTTGTACTCGAGACCCTTGACGACTTTCTCGTAATTACCCTCTTCCATGCGAGCTTTCGTGCTCTCCTCGGTCAGAGGTACGCCATCTTTTTCGAGTTCGTATTTTTCGATCTGCTTGCGGATCGTCTTTTTGTCGGACTCGGAAGCGTCTTTTTTCGCTTCGAGCTCAGCCAGACGATACTTCGCACCCTTGATGGCTTTGTCGTAATCGCCCTCTTTTGCAAGGTCTTCGATAGCTTCAGCCTTGGTCGGGATGCCATCTTTGTCGTACTGCTTCTTGATGTCAGCGAGAGACTCGGTGTTAGCTTTCTCGAGCTTTGAAGCCTCGCCTTCGCGATTACCCTTCAATATACGGTCGATAGGGTCTTGTGCGAGCTTGCCTTCATCGCGCTCAAGGTTTTGCGATGCGAACGGAATACGGTTCAGCGTTTTCGCGATTTCGGTCTGAGTGACATCCTGCTTATTCGCGTTGTCTTCCGTATCAGCGGTCAGAACCTTCGTGTTGGCCTTTTCGCCGGTTGGATTCAGGTTCGTCATATCGAGGAATGAGTTGATGTCACCGGTCAGCGACGGAATGTACTGTCGTACGAAGTCACCGACGAATTTTACGCCAGTGTCAGCCACATCGACTTCGCCCTTCGCCATAGCGGAGATCGTCGATTGCAGGTTATTTTCACCGCCAAATACGCTCGCTACGCCCGCGTTCTTGAGAATGTTGACTACTAGGCTGTTTGCGAAGGCTCCGGCACCTGAGCCGTCCTCCTGTGCAGCCTCAGCGGATTGTTGGAAGGCATTACCGAGAATGATCGGAACAGCTACCGTACCGGCCGCAGCGACAGGAATATAACGATCTCCGATGTGGAAGTAGAGACCGGCATAGTCGTCACCGTTCGCGTCGGTCGTCGTGATGATACCGGCTTGAGTCAAGAGCGCACCTACCGCGTAGGCTTCAGCGCTGTTGACCGCAAGACGGGAAACATCATCAATCACACCCTGTACGTTGCCGCGCTTGGCTTCAACCATCGCGTGAGTGGCGTTATAGAGGACGTTTTTATCAGTGAATGTACGGTTCAAGTTACCACCGAGCCATGATGTGAACGGTGCAATCTGGTTTCGAATGACAGGTGCGAGCCATCCGCCAAGTGCCTTGTTGCCGTCCATTTGGCGAGCAAGACTGTTAAGCATACGAGATGCGCCGTTTTCGTGCAGCATATTGGCGCGCATTTGTGCGTCAGTGGCTTTTTCAAGCTGTTGGTTGGTTGGAACCATCGTACGCAACTGAGCGTATGTACGAGCCGCGTCACCAGTCAAACCTTGCTTTTGCGCCTCTTGCATCGCGCCACGATAGAGTTGATCCTTGCGAAGCCCCATCGTTAGGTTGGTCGGAGTTTCAACGAGCGTACGGACTGTACGACGAACCACACCGCCACCAGTGTTAATGTCGCCACGGGTTGATCGCTTCGCTTCACCGAGGAAATCTTCAACGAAATCGTCACCTTGGAATCCGCGCTTGATACGAGTTATGCCTTCGCCGACACCCTTTACGAGCTGTCCGGCGTTAGGAAGTGTCGATTCGACTGATCCTGCACCCTTGATGGCGTTCACGCCCTTACCAATGAGGTTTGATACCCCACGGGTCAAAAGGTCGTCCGTAGCAGTCGCAGTCGTGGACATAACATCGAATATACGACCAGAGGGCGCGGAGAGCATAAGCGTTCGTCCAACGTCACCGGCACGCTTACCGAGTGGAACTTCGCCGTCAAGATGTCGTTGATAATCGCGGAACGCTTCGCCAGATACCGCTTGCTTTTCGAGCTCAGCTTTTTGGATCGCGTCAGACAGTTGGCGCACCTGTGCTTGCAATTCTGGCGTGATGTTGCCGTTCGTGATCGAACCATCTTCGAGAAGGCTTCGGGCACGGTCTTCAAGCGCTCGAACGTTCGTCGTTGCGTTGTCGGCCGCTTGGATGAATCCTGCGAGCTGTGCGCGATCTGCATCGTTAAGATCAGCACCGGCCTTACTCAAGCGACGTGTGAGGTAATCTACCTTCATTGCGGCTGGCATATCGTCGAATAGAACCTGTACGGTGCGAAGACCGCGACCAGATTCAGCCGCATACTCAGCCATCGCGTCAATCGCGTTACGGATGCCCTGTTGTGCTTCAGGGGTATTGATTCGCTCGAGTCGGCGAACCGCGTTGAGCGCTGTATAGAATGATTCAGGATCATCAACCCGAGTGCCGGTTTGGAAACTCGCAACGACTTGCGGATCATCCATACGGTTCAGGAACGCCTTCGCGTTGAGGTCTGCTTCCTCGAGTGAAACCGTGTTTTTCGCCGGAGCACCTTGCATCATGTCATCGCGAATCTCATCGTCGCTGATTCGGTTGATAGCAGCCTCACGAGTGTTCGGAGCGTCAGTTTGACCGCTGATCTCACGTTTTGCCGCTTCAGCGCGTGCCGCTTGCTCTGCTTCATCTGCAAGGGCAAGGGGACTGTCGCCACGGTTCGGAGGTGCGATACCCGCATCTGCGAGCTGTTGAGCCGCCTGAGCGTCTGATTGCATAGGCAACACGCCCGGCGCACCTTCATCGAATTGCGTTCGGGTAGGTAAGCGAAGGTCGCCTTGTGCCGCAGCCTGAGCGACATCAGCGGTAGTCGGTACCACCTCGGGGGTGGCTTCGCCGTTTGGCAGCGGTGTCGGGTTCGCGGGCGCGGTGCCGTCTTCCGCGTTGCGGAAGTCAGCGATAGGCACGGGATCGATAGCAGGTGCGACAACTTCGTCACCTTTCGCGAGTGCAATCGGATTCGTAGGATCAGGAATATCAACCGCGTCCATCGCAGGAGCGGCGTTCATTTGCTCAGCTTCGAGTGCTTGAGCCATTTTGCGTTGTTGCTGCGATTCACCAATCTTCGTCTGAAGAACGCTCAATTCACTTGCGGCTTGGTCGCCTCGAGCAACATCACGCTTCAGGTTATCAAGGTTTCGAGTGAGCTGCGTTTGCAGTTGGAAACGGAGGTCGGGGCGAGCTTGAACGTCTTTTGCGAATTTAGAGCGGAGCTCGAACTCAACCGTGCGAAGTTGGTCGGATGTCGGCATAGCCTTGAGGGTAGTCTCAAGTTCCGCCGCACGCGCCACATCATTTTCTTCACTCGAAAGAACCCGGCCTTGTCGTTGGAAGGCAGGAATATCGTTAATTTCAGGAGCGCCAGCGTTCGCGTCGGCATCAATCGCCGCCTGTTGCGCTTGGGCTTCTCGCTTACGAATAAACGCAGGAGTGTTATCGATCGGCGCATTTTGCGTACCGCGAGTCGATTCTTGCTTCTGCTCAACAGATACGCCCGGAGAGATTTCGATCTTGTTCGGATCGGTCGCTGCCGGAGTCGTTGGTTGCATATTAGGAATGGTCGGCTTATCTTCACTGACGACACGTTGCGCGGTTTTCGTTGCCGCATCCGTAACAGTGGTAGCATCACCTTTTTCGAGTGCGCCGCGAACCGAGGCTTTTGCCGTCTTCGTTTTCGCAAGGGATGTGGCTGCAATATCAAGTGGGCTCGATGCGAGACCACCGAACGCGCCACCACCGGCACCACGGACTGCCGCTTGCAACGCATCTTCATCATCCGCGCCCAAAACCTTCGCGCCACCATACCCGACGGCCGCTCCGGTACCTGCACCAATAGCTGTGTTCTTTACGAGTGTTCGAGCACCCTGCTTGGTTGCGATGTCTTTCGCTACCTCTTTGATCGAGCTTTTCGCAGTTTGTTTGATCGCTTGCTTGATTCCGCCCTTTGCGGCAGATTTAGCGACTGATCCGGCACCGAGGCCGACGACATCAAGAAGACCGGCACCAAGACCGCCCTTTGATACTGCAAGATATTTTGCGCGATCTTCGGCCGAAAGTGCTTTGATCTGCGCGTCATTTAAGTCCATTTGCTCACGGAGCAGGGTGTCATCAGCTTCTTTACTACCAGAGAAGTTGCCACGGATCGCGTTCGCACCGAGCTCACCGAGACCGGCACCCGGAACATATCGCATAACCTCGACGGCAGTTTTCGTATTCTTGATAGAATCCTGAGCGGCTTTCGAACCAGCGTTCGCTTTTTCGAGCGTACGGTTGCCGAATGAGATGACATCTTTGTCGTTGTCCCATCCGTACTTGTCTTGATATTGAGAAGTCGCGCGGTTTCGGGCTGTGACCTCTGCACGCTTAACGTCGGCATCACCGGCCATTTTATCTGCGATAACGCCAAAAATATCACGACCTTTGCGCGATTCTTTCAGAGCTTGATCCATGTTTTGCTTCGTGAGATCGTTGAGCTCTTGTTCTTTTTCCGCAGCAGGTTTCATCTTCTGCATACGACGATTGAAGTCTTCGTCGGCTTGACGGCGCTGTGCGGCAACCTCGTTCGTGCGACGGAGCTCTTCAGCTTCGCGCGCTTTACGAGCGGCCTCTTCACGTTTGCGTCGCTCTTCCTCATCACGCTTACGCTGTTCGGCAGCCGGATCAACCCGAGGTGCTGCCGGGCGCGAAGAGGTGTTCGATGACTTATTGCCACCACCGAAGATATTTTTAAGCCAGTCGAACATTTTTATACCCCTTTGTTAATTTATGTTACGCGAGTGCGACTTGTTGCTTTTTTCGTTCGTCTTTACGACCAGCGAGAATAGCGGAAGGTGAGGTGCCAAGACCAGTAGCGTCACCGGCTTCGGTCGTGACAGTCATGTCACCAGCTCCGGCCAAGTAATCAGCGAGGGTTCCCGGCGTGAAGGCTGCGCCCCGAGCGGCGATAGGCGTTGCGGCCACGGCAGTTTTCGAAGCAACAACGTTGTTCAGATCACCGGCACGGTTGAGGAATGATGTTGCGTTGCCCGCGTCACCAATCTCGCCAAACAGGTCAGCCATTTGCTTGAAGTAGTTTTGACGCTTCGATTCGACGCGTCCTTCAAGTGCGGTTTTCTGGTTGCGGATTTGAGTGTCAAGCTCGTCGCGACGGATTTTATCTTCATCACGGAATTTCTTGATTGCGGTGTCGAGCTGCATTGCGTTTCCGGCAGCAGTTTCAGACGCTTCGCCGAGACCTTGGTTGACAGCATTTGTGACTGCGCGGTTCGCAAGTTTGATACCGTCACCACCAAGAGCGCCGATCGATGCTAGTGTGCCACGAAGACCACGAGCACCTTGAGCGGCAGCTTGCAATTCATTCTGCTTATTCTTGAGTAAGTTCTGGTTGTTGGTTACGGTTTGAGTTCCGTAATCCTCTTCGTTCATCGCAGCTTCGCGGTCGTAGCGACCACGGACAGAGTTGCCTTCAGCGTCAATGTTGCCGTAACCGATATTAAGTTCAGTACCGAGGGAGTCGATAGCTTTCTGAGTATTGTTTCGAGAGGCTTCGTTAGCAGCACGTTTCGCAGCTTCAGCGGCAGCGGCTCGAGCGGCGGCAGGATCGTATGAACCGCCACTGGCGGCACTAGCAGGAGCTTGACGACCGGCGTTCCATTCAGCGTATGCTTTTGAGGCTGCGGTACGAGTGAATGGGTCTTGCGATCCAGTCTGTCCGTCGTTACCGACATAGTTCAATAGTGCACGCGGATCAGAAAAACTCTGACTCGCAATTTCAGGGTTTGAGTAGTTTCCGGCGGCCAGCCAGCCACGGAAGTCATCGTTCCCTACATAAGTTTGTCCATACGCATTTGTCGCCATAATACCCCCTCGATTATATGTCGTTATAATAGCATAAGTAACAACCAAAAATATACAACAAAAGGTTGCAATTATCGTAGCTTTTGTAGTATAGGCCATAGCTCGCTCATCACCTCTTCTTTGTTCTCCGGGTAGATCGTTGCCGACCACGACCATTCAGCGTATAACTCGAGATTTTCCGGCTGCAATGGGCGGTACGGAGCATCCTTGCTCGCCTTAAATTCGATCCATCCGTAGAACGATTTATAAAAGAAAACGCAGTCAAGCGTGCCGGTGCCAACGCCGTAGCCCGGCTTCATCTTGTAGACTTTGCAGCCGAAATCTTTTAGCTCTGTGATAACTTTTTGCTGGACGCGAACTTCTGCTCCCATAGTCGGGCGATCTCCTTGTTTTCCCAGATATAAATACCGTCATCGTTGAGGAACGAGCCGGGAGGCGCAATTTCCGAGTATTGATCCATGAACATATCGTCGCCCAAGAATCGAACGGTTTCGACGAGCTTACCGTCGATCTGATCGAATACTTCAGTGACGGCTTCGAAATTCTTTTCAGCGATGGCAAGGTTGAGCAGGTTGGCCGAAATGACCGATTTGACCTGTGGTGCGGATTCGATTTCAGCGTCAGGTTGATCGCGGAGCGTGTCCTCCACCTCTTGTTTTTTCATAAGCACAAGTGGGACGACGCGACTGTCAGGGGTGTCCGCCATTTTGTTCAGCGTCTCGCGGAGTCCAATCGTCAGCTTTTCCTCTTCCATCGTGACTTCTGGTTCATCGAACTCATCAGGTTTCGGCACGTCAATACCGGGCACGCCAGCTTCAAGACCGGCCACTGTTTCCGGCACCGCAACCTCTTTAGCATACGGGTATCGGAAGAATACGCGCGGGTATTCTATTTTGACCGGCGTTTCAAGATTGCCATCGACACGCTTGATCGACAGCTTAATAGCCCCGAGTTTCCCCTCGGCACAGGCGCGGATCAGCGCGAAAACGGTGTGCTGCAATGGCGAATACTTCGGGTCTTTTTCAGCCCGAACAAACTCGTCCCATCGCCAGTGAATGACTTGTTTAAGAAATTTACCGAGGTTCGCTCTGTCGCTCATCGCCTAGCCTTTCCAATTCCTCAACTATATCAAGTTGCTTGAGCTTTTTCACTACCAATCCCCCAGAAGTTCGGTTTGCTCTATTTCGCTCATGGCTTTCACCTGATCGGTTTCCGTTTCGGACGGTCGGAACAGTCCGAGTCGGCTGTCACCAATTTGCGACATTGCCGTATAGCTCGCACCACCCATCAGGTACATTTTCGCTACTGAGCCATCAGACTTGCGCGCGGACTTGCGACGGAAACCTTTATCTTCGAACGCCCGGCGAAGTACGTTGCGGGTGGAAGGTTTGTACCCATGGTCAGCACACCAGTTTTCGTAATCCATTTCAACGTTTCGGAAGCTGAGGAATCCGAGGATTTTGTCGGCGACGAGCTCATCGACGTACGTTTGTGCGGTGTTGGCTTCGGTGTCATATTTCTCCTTCATCATCGCGGTCGTGGCAGAGAATTTGTACTCATAATTCTGCTTCTTGAGCTTGACCGCGTATTTAATCATTTCCGCTATGAACGTCTCGATGAACTCCTTTGTGAACGTGCGATCCTCGAAGGTTTCATCAGGAGTGAATCGGGCATTGAAGGGGATGACGAGGGTACGACGGCGCGCACCGTACGACTTATCTCCGAAGGTAGGGATGTTGTTGGCGCTGAAGATGTGGTGGACGTTTCCTTCGATTGTGACCATATCTTGCGAGTGGAATCGGTGGACGCTGAACCCTTCGTGCGTGCCAATGCTCTTGTAAGTTCGAGTATCTTCGATGAATCCTTCACTAGATTCCTTACAGACGTTTCCAAGTTTTCCATTAAGTTGTGGGGTGTCTCGTTCGTCTTCAAGTTGTTTTACCGTCAATTCCGTTAAATAAGTATCGTATATTTTGTATAGCAAATGCACGAGTGTTGATTTACCGTTCGCACCTTGACCGAGGTACCAGATAACGCCGGTCGGCTTTTTATCCATGAGAAGCGGCGCGACCGACTGCATAATGTCGTCGTACACGCCTTCATCGCCGCACGCCAAATCCATGATGAACGGAATCCGTCCTTCGATTTCCACCGGTTCGTACGGGACGCGGTAGATGCAGTCTTCGGCCGGAGTAGGAGACCACTTTAATTGCTTGGTGTCCCACACCCGATTGCCGAAGGCAATCAAATGCGCTCGATCCGAATAATCCGGCGCGGTCGTTCGGAATAGGTGCTCGAGGTCGTTGATTCGCGACTTCGTGAGCCCGCTGCCGAAGAGGTTGTAGCACGCTTCGGCGAATTTATCTGATGTCATGTCGAGCCATCGCTGGCCGTCTTGGATGAATGTCGCGCCCTTGAACCGGACGATCTTCGTGTCGTAGCGTAATTTTTCAGCTAGTTCCTTTTTGACTGAAGGTTTCCCCTCATGCTTTTCAACCACCAACTCCGCTTTTTTCTTACGCTCCATCAGCCTATTTTCCCATCATTCAGCTCGTGAATAAATAGCAAAAACAGCGCCACGTCAAGCGACACTGATCGTTCATCTGCTAGTGCTGTTTTCGGAATTGGTTTCGTCCCGAGCACCCCTACCAGAGAGTCGCGATCATACGTTTCTTCCATACCCTTTTCCCCTATATTTTAGTTTGTTGACCCGCCTTTGCTTGCGTGTGTATTTTTTACTATAACTCACGATTTGAAATAAAAAAAGCGTAGAAATGTCTACGATAATGCTTGCGTTCAGAGGTGATAAGGGGTGGCATTTTACGTCGGCCACCCACGACGTTTCCCATCCCAAGGAAATCTGTGACGAACCGGTCACTCGGAGATGCGGATCACCTCCTAGGCCACGTCCGGCGAACCGAACAAGGGAATGACGTTGTGCGATCGACGAACGAGCTCACCGTGAAGCGAGTCCATCTCGTCCTGAAGACGGTCGAGTCGGTCGGCTCCCTCGCTGATGAGCCTGTTGATCTCCTCCTCGGACAACGTTCGCAGGTTGATCGGGCAACCGTTGATGATGTGCTTCACCACTCCCCCTCTCGGGACGGTTTTGATGTTGGTATTTCCAACTAAAATAATAATATCATGGAACCCACGTTAGGACTCGAACCTAAATAAACAGAGCCAAAATCTGTTGTCCTACCATTAGACGACACGGGTATATGGCGGAAAGTTGAAGTCTCGATCTCCACGGCTTTCACCGCGCAACGCTTAGCACGCGTGCTCAGTCCCCGACTGATTAACTTTCCGTATGGCGGAAGACTGAGGTGTCGATCCCCAAGCCGTTAAGCTCCAACTGTTTTCAAAACAGTGTACGTCGCCGGACGCAATAATCTTCCATATTTGGCGGACGCGACGAGTGCTGACCTCGCGACCTCTCCCGTGACAGGGGAGTGTTCTACCGTTGAACTACGCATCCAAATTTGGCGGCCACGGAAGGGCTCGAACCTCCGATCTTTCCCTTAACAGGGGACTGCTTTACCACTCAGCTACACGGCCATTTTGGTCGGGGAAGACGGACTCGAACCGTCGATCTCACGCTCCCAAAGCGTGCGGATTACCAACTTTCCTACACCCCGAAATATTAAAAAACCGCCTCATCTTGTTTGGCGGGGGTTCACAGAATCGAACTGCGGACTATAGGTTTGGAATCTAACGTTTTACCACTAAACTAAACCCCCGTATTGCGGAGACGGCTGATTACTCGAATCTGATTGCCATAATTTAGTCATAATCGCAGTATACACTAGGCTGCCCGGTAAGGAAAGCGGCAAATTCCCGGGAGCGCGGTGGCGGCTGCGCCGGAAAAGGTTGAGGGCGACCCGGCATGAAGCTGAAAGTCGCCCTCGCGGTTGGCACCCGCTTACTTTCTGCGAGGAAAGCACTTTCAGAATAGCAAAAATCCTCGCGATATACGAGGACTTTGTTTTTGCCTACTGCTGTGCAGTCCGGGAAACGGGGACTATCGCACAATTTTCATTATCGGCCAAACGTAATCGCTTTGACAGCCCACATCTGCGCCGACTGTGCTTCAGTGATGGCGATTGAACATAATCGTTTCACTTCAGGGTCTTCGGCATCGGTGCGAGTCTGGTCGAGATCGTTGATAATCTCGGCGTACTGCGTTTTGACGACATCGACTGATACTAAATTCGATGGGTTGAACGTCAGACCGACGGCTTTGCCCCCGTACGATTCGACTAATTCTTTGCGTTCCTGCTCTGCTCGTTCATTTGCGTCGGGCATAGCGTCCTCCTTGCTTATTATTTTGGTTGCAGGGGTGGGACTCGAACCCACGCCGACGGGCGTATGAAGCCCGTTATCTAACCAACTGATATACCCTGCATTATGGATGGGCGAAGGTGCACGTCAGGCCGATAGAATTACGCTGCCCGGGAGAAAGTACACCCAAACCCGCTCATTGATCCGACCAGACGATCGGTGAGACGCAATTCGTCTGTTACGTTCGGGTGGAAAGGAGCTCCCCACACCCTCACTTAATTTGATTGTAGGTGCTCGGCTGCGAATTGTCGAGCTTCGTCGGGAAATTTAAGTATGAACGTCTTCATCTTTTCGATTTGGCGCTCTTCGGTCTTTTTTGCGTAGTATTGCTTGCGGTAATTTCGGGCACGTTCGTTGCGTTCCCATATTTCGTAGATTTTCTGTTGCTCCCAATATTTATCCCAAGCAGCGGGATCATCTTCAGCGCGGGAGGTGGGCATTATAGGTCTTTGCATATATATACAATATCATATATTTTTCCAAAAATTTCAAAAATTGTCAGAACGGGACGCATATAGGTGCTCAGGAATCGTCCGCACTACCCACCCCCCCGCCCTTTTTTTATTACGCCATCTTGTGCCCTATCTGTCAAGGGCTACCCCTGCCCCTCTAGGGGTCTACCTCTGTTGATCGGCCGATCATGTGATATATACGTCGTAAAATGTATATTGTGCGACGTTAGACACCACCTCTGTTCCACCCCTGTTGATTGATCCGGCCGTATTCCGGCCGTATTTCTGTAGACACTTGCACCGGCCGCGTATTATATAAACGTATATATAGCTTTATATATATTTTTATTTCGAATAGCACTCTCTCAAGTGTCTACAAGTGTAACAGTGGCCGATCGTTGAAATTGTAGACATTCCACCAGATCAATTTTTATCTGTTATCGCCTATAATATCGCCTGTTGTCATCCATACTACAATTGTAGACACTTGCAACTGTCTACAAGCGCCCGCGATCATTCCGGCCATACATTTTTTTATCTGTTATGTGATTAAAATTGATAAAAAGTGTTGACATTCATCACATTATGGCCTATAGTGATTAGCAGATCACCGCAACCGATCAACCGAATCAACGCTTATATAGCAGATCAACAGACAACCGCGACGATCTACCATAAAAAATAAACAGGGGCAACACTATGAAACAGTTATTTAATAAAGCGCTTGAGATCTCTCAGATCATCATCGCCGCGTTTATCATCTACCTGACACTAGTGTTTATCACTGTTTAATCACCACCTAATAACACGCCTATTTCGTGGTGTGTCGCGCCTGATGATAGTATCACCGGCCGCGATACGCTACGAAATAGACGGGCAACGGAAGGGGCATTATATGTCAACCGAATTAGAAACACTACGCGCCGATCTCGTGCTATTCGCGAATGATCTGGGCGAATATCAACGGCTACCGGAAGGGCGCGCGATCATTGAAGCATTTTATGATTCGGCATGGGGCGATTTCGATCTACCCGAATCGGGCTATATGGCCGCCGAAATGGGCGGGCTACCGGAAGGCGAACGCGATCAACTGATCGATCTATTAAATAAATACTGGACGGCGCGCAACGCCTAACAGTATATAGCGCCATGGCGCGGGGCATTATACCGCGCTAGAAATGGAATTATTATGGAAGCATATACGAAATTAGTACGCGAATTGATCGATCAAGAGATCGGCGAATATATGACATGGAACGAAGGCGCGACGCGATCGGACGCTATGAAACATATGGCCGATAATGGATTCGAAGATCTATTCGGTAATATGACGGGCTCGCGAACGTGCAACACATACGAAGCGCAGAAATTTATCGACGAATCGGGCGCGATCTGGGACGAAGAAATTATCGACCTATTCGCTGATCTGGGCGACGACTATTTCACCGAAACACTGAAGCGCGGCGCTGAAACGCTCGACGTGGTGATCTGCGAATTAGTGGGACAACGCGAATTATACGAAATGGCAAGCGCGGAAGGGGTGGAATTGTAATGGAAGCGGCAACTGTAGAATATCGCGGCTATACACTGCGAATCAACTATGACGAAGCGGACGACAACCCGATCAACTGGACAACGCCGGACGATCGGGGCGCGACATACGCGCTATATCACAAGCGCTATGATCTACCATTCGAAATTGACAACGCGGGCGATCTGGACGAATACGAATCTTGGACGGAATTCGCGCAATCTAACGCGCCATCGAATCAACCGATCTATAAATTCGTGCGCTGGTTCGAACACTCTGGAATCGCCGTATCACTACGCGACGACGAAGACGGCCACGGCTGGGACGCTGGAATCGCCGGTGTAATATTCGGCGAATCGGAAGACGCGATCGAATCGACATTCTGGGAATTTAAGCACTACACGGAGGGCGAAATATACTCTGTGACGGTGGAAGATCAACACGGCGAATTCGTTGATAGCCTCGGCTGCATATTCGGCACGAATCAAGCGCAAGCTGAAGGCATGGCGATTGTAGACTACGCGCTATCACTACCGCGCGCCGGACACCACCCGATCAACGCCTCAAGTTTACACCGATAAATAATCATAAGCGCCGCCCGTCGCGTAATACGGGTAGATTGGAATCATTATGCGAACGATAAAAATTGACAACCGCGATCTCGCCTATACGATCGACACTTATGGAATGTTTACGGGCGAATCGGTACACGAAATGGAAGCGGAACACTACCGCGACGAATATGATCTCACTGACGACGAATGGCGCGATCTCGATTTCGACTATGACATGGCCGCGATCACGAAGGCGCTGGCGCTCGAATCGATCAATATCATCTGGAATGAAATACCGGCCGATATAATCACGAATATCGATCTTATCGACACCGATTCGCCGCGATTCTATAACTACACTACAGATCACTACACGGCCGATTGGACACTCGACGACGCTGCTATGCTCGAATATATTCGCGAACACCGCGACGAATTTCACAAGTTCGCGGCCGATGAATGGCCTGATCTACACCTGTTCAACCTCGACGATGACGAATGTATCGAAGCGGGCGATCTGATCGTCGCCATGATCGACTTTTATACGCGGCAACACCTCGAAGCTGACGACTATAATATGCAGATGTTCGAACGCGAAACAGAGGTATATATAAATCACATGACGCTCGCACCGCAATCGCAAGCGCTGATCGACCGGCACGCTGCCACCCGCGAAGCGGCCACCACGCCACTCGCTGACGCTGACACCATAACAGGGCGCGGAGTGTAGTTATGGCAGATCAACTGTATACGATACATTGTCTACAGGGCGCGCCTCTGTCAACGTGGGACGACCCCGCGACCGAAGACGAAATACTCGATCGGTACTACGAACAGTTTATCGATCAAGCGGACGACGATCTCGATCGGAATCTGAAGCGTGAAGACTTTACGCGCGACCTATTCGAATCAATCTGGGAATGTAGACTGATCGAAGTTTAATAAATAGCGGCGGTTATCTGATCGGCAGATCGGAGTAATCATAAAGCGAATCGAAATACCCCCTCGATTGAAATACGCCCCGCCGGACACACCTTATATAAAATACTGGTGACGAATCACTCGCCGCTAGTACCATATATAAAAACAGTCATTGATCGGAGGGCGACTATGACGGCACTATCAATATCAATCTATCAACCGCGATCGAAGCGGCATATCATACCGGTTCGAATCATACCGCCGGCGGCGAAAGTCCAACGCGACAGGGCGCGGAAGGCGGCCTATAATGAAATGCGCGAAGGCGTGGCGGCTATCCGGCGGGGCGCGAAGGCGTGGCGCAAGGCGGGGCTGGCATATAAATTAAGTAAAATGTGAAGGGAATAATATGGCGAAACGAAAAACATCACTCGGAGCATGGGCGGTTGTCGTCGCGATCATAGTGATCAGCGTGGCAAGCGCGGCATATCAAGCGAATCAAAAGGCCGAAATGCGGCGCGAAATTGACGCGAAATATCCGACATCTATCAATAATAATAGCGACCAGAGCTGGCGCAACTAACGAAGGGAACGGCCATGATCGAACTATTTCCATATCAGAAAAAATACCTATCCGATCTACCTCGACGGGCGATTATGGCTGCGGACACCGGCACCGGCAAGACATTTATGGCGCTCGCGCACTACGAAGCGCACGGCGACGGCGCGCCTCTATTGATACTTGCACCGGCATCAAAAGTCCGCACTCGCGATTGGGAACGCGACGTTGAACTCTGGTGGAAGGGGCGCGAATCGAAGGCACCGCACGTTGAAGTATATAGCTACGAAAAATTCTCGCGTAATCCGACCCTAGCGCAATTTAACAAGGGCAAGCGCGCAATATGGCATAGCGCGGCACCGCACTACGGCGGAAGACAGTACGCGGTTATCGCGGACGAGGTACACAAAGCGAAAGACCCGCAAACTCTCACCGGCAAAGCGGTATATTGGGCTGCGAAAGACGCCGACTTTTTTGTAGGATTGTCGGCGACTCCTCTACCGAACGGATGGGTTGACTTCGCGAACTACATGAAAATTTTTGGCCTCGTCCGCAATATCACAGAGTTTAAGAAGACATATACGAATTACGTCACATACAAGGGGTTCCCGGAACTCAAAAACTACTGGCACGAAGATCGAATGGCGCACTATTGGCAAGCGATGAGCAAGCGACTCCGCAAGGATGAGGCGCTCGAATTACCGGCGCGCACATTCAAGGCCGTTGATTTTAAGCGTCCGACTGAATATGTGCAGACAATCCTGACACGGAAGGGCGCGGACGGCAAGGAACTCGATAATCCGTCGGCACTCGCGCACGCGCTCCGGCAGACACTTGTGAAGCCGAAAATGGCATATCTCGAAGACTTGATCGAAGCGACATCCGACAATATGGTTATTTTCTATAACTACGAAGTGGAACGCGATGCGATCGTCGCGCTTATGCAAAAGAAATTCAAGGATCGACGACTGATCGAACAGAATGGGCACAAGCATGAAGTACCAGAGAAGGCGGAATGGCCGAATATCAAGCGATCAGTGACGCTCGCGCACTATAAGTCTGGTTCAACCGGCGTTGAAATGACATACGCCACCACCGTCGTATACTTTAGCCCGACATACAGTTTTGCAGAATATATGCAATCAGTCGGCCGGGTATATCGGAACGGACAAACATCGAAGACGACGTTTTACAATTTTCGTACGCCGAATAGCATCGAAGAGGATATATACGTCTGTCTGATGGGCAAAAATAATTTTCAAGCGGTACAATGGAGGCCGAAACAATGATCTACTGGTTATTCAAACGATATATGAAACGATTCACGGCGGAGTTTGAAGCAAAATATCAAGCGAAAATCGATGATCCGCTAGTCTCGGTCGAAGAAAAAAGTAATATGCAAACGAATTGGTATTGGATGCAAGTGCTTATGTTTGGCCGGGAGGACGATAAAAAGTGATAATTTACTGTATCGGCTGCGAAAAAGACGTGGAGGCGCGATTGACGAATGGCGCGGAGCGATACCCGCACCGCCCTGATTTGGCCGACGTGCCGCAATATACGCACGATCTATGCGGCTCATGGGTTGGAACGCACCACAAGTCAACGAATCCGCTCAAACCGCTCGGCTCGCTCGCCACACCTGAGATGTTCGGCTACCGCAAAGCAATACACGCTGTCATCGATCCGCTGTGGGAGAACGGCCACATGAAGCGCGGACACATATATGCAAGGCTGTCGAAAGAGCTCGGGTACCAATACCATACGGGCGAACTGAGGTCGATCGACGAGGCAAAAAAAGTTTTCCACATAGCGGAAAAATTGCAACAAAAAATCCTTGCCAAAATTGATGAAAAAGAGCATAATTGAACACAGTTAATCAAGCAAAGGGTAACTACAGATGGACAACATTTTGGAGACAGTAATACGAGTTGACGTGGAAGAAACGCCACGGCTACGACTTGTCGAAAACGTCGCAACTGGCGCGTACGCCGGTAAGCCGGTCGAATTGAATCGATCACCGGACAGTTCGCAACACTTCATCGTTTATGAAGGCAAAGTATATGTGCTCGACATGATGAACATTATGAACGCCGTGCTCGATCAACAATATAACGATCGTAAGCGAGGGAGGAAAGAAGTCGCATGAAATGGCATGAGCACTTAGCCAAGATCATCACGGTTGAAGAGTATTATATACACGTCAACCTGTCGGGGATCGGCAACACGCAATTCAGGATCAGGTATATCGTCCATAACGGTTACACAGTGCTCGAACCGTTACCGGAATATAATCATAAGCTCGACGACTTTACCGAATGGTTCAAGCTCCGAAGTGATCTTAATACCCGTTACGACTTGCCTCACTGGTGGAAGCCTATCAAGTGGCACCGATCGCGGAAACTGACGAACTGGGCGCTTGACGCGATCCAAGAAGCATTTAATCAATACACTCAGGCAGGTATCGATGAACGACGTAAATCATTATGAGGAGAATCAAGACTGTGGAGACTAAACCGAAAAAACAAACACCGGACGAAATGATGCTTGCGGATCTCATTGAAGATCATCAAGACGCAATGGAGTTTGAAAAACTCCTCATCGTACCGGCGATCATTATTTACCCTATCGGTGGCCTGATGTTCATATTTGGCTCGGGATTCATCGAAGCGACGGGACTATCAATGATGACCGCTTCGCTTATCGCGTGGGGAGCTCATC
>JANKYG020459084.1:0-28686 GCA_026541955.2 Simalia boeleni
CCGCCGTCGCCGGGCAACGGCTTTCCGCCTGCCTCGTCGTGCGTCCAGAAGCCCACCGCGTGATTGCTCGACGCTGCCACCACCCGGGTCACTCCGTGGGTCACGGCAGCGTCGAAGATCGCCTGAGTTCTCACGATGGCATCGTGCAGGCTCACATTGCTCACGGCACCCTTCGCTCCTCCGATGGTTGCGCCGAAGTGCGACGCAATGGCGTGTGCCCCGTTGCGCCGTTGCCGGGAATTGACCCGCCGCTGTGGCGTCGTGCCGACGTTGAAGCGTTTGTCGGGGGTGGGGCGCTGTGATCCCCATCGACTACGCCCGCGCCTACGTCACCGCGCTCACCGGATCACCTGAAACACCGCTCTCGTTTCGTGCGATCCACGATACGGATAAGGGTCAACCGGGGCATAATTTCGACGGCACGCTGGCGGCGCTGTGGCCCACCTTTGAACGCTACCAGGCGTCCGGGTGGGGCATCTTCGTCAATTTCAACGAACTGGACGGGGTGGGGCGCGAGTTGCCGAACGTCCGAGCGATCCGCGCACATGCTGCCGATCTCGACGGCGTTGACGCGCAGCAGCAATACGACGCGGCGGCAGCGTGGCACCCCGCACCAAGTTTCGCGGTCTCGTCATCCGATGGGCGCTGGCACATCTATTGGGTGTTGAGCGCGCGCTACAACGACAACGCACGCTACACCGCGTTGCAGCGTCGCCTGCGCCAGTTGTTCAACGCGGATAAGTCACTAGTCGATGCCACACGAGTCTTGAGGCTCCCCGGCACCCTGAACCTCAAGCGTGACACCCCGCACCTTGTCACCTGTCACGCACTGGCGGGCTATACGACGCCCACGACGGTTGAGGCGCTGGAAGCTGCGACCGCATCGGTGCAGGTGATCGACGGTGGTGGCGAACGGCACGATTTAGGCGATGCGGCGCTTGCTGCGCCGACGCTCGCGTGGCTCAAGCGCGCGCTCGAACTGGTCGACCCGAACGAACTGGACCGCCCCGAGTGGATCAGCTTAAGTGCTGCCGTCAAGCAAGCAGGTTGGACGCTCACCGACGAGCAGACCTTGCGATCCATGTGGGACGATTGGTGCGCTCGCTATAGCACCGTAGGGCGCGACGGTCAGCCGCTCACCAATGACCCGGCTGAAAACACGAAGGCGTGGAACAGCATCCGTAATACCGAACTAGGTTGGCCGACGATCCTGCGCCGCGTCCCCTCGCTCCGCGCGCAGATGGCGTTCGGCGAGGGTCAGGCGGGTGCGGTGCCTGTGCCGGGTGTAGCGCCGCCCATGCCGACCAGCGAACCGCCACCAATGGACTGCTCGGGCGAGATGTTGACGCCGCAGGAATGCGCCGAGTGGTTCAAGGGGTGCGTGTTCGTCGGTCGGTTCGGAAAGATCATGCTGCCGAACGGCGTGCTGCACGGCCCAACGCAGTTCAACGCTGGCGACTATAGCGCTAAAAAATTCATCATCACGTCGGACGGCAAGCCGACCGGCGAAGCATGGAAAGCAGCGACCCAATCGACCCAATGGTGCATTCCCAAGGTGGAACATTTGCGCTTTCTGCCCGATGAAGCGCCCGGTGCGATCGTGACGGACGTTCTCGGGCGCAAGGGCGTGAACACCTATGTCCGGCCCGACATCCGGCTCACACCGGGCGACCCGACGCCGTTCCTGAACCACCTCGCCGCTATCATACCCGATGAGGGTGACAGGCGCATCCTGCTGGACTGGATGGCGCATGTGGTTCGCTTTCCCGGCTTCAAGATACCCTGGGCACCCGTGATCCAGTCGGCGGAAGGCATCGGCAAGGGCGTCATAAAGGACGTGATGGCCTACGCTGTGGGTCAGCCCTACGTGCATTTCCCCAACGCGCAGCAGCTTGGCGAGAGCGGCGGCAAGTTCAACGGGTGGATGCGCGGCAAGGTGTTCATCCTCGCCGACGAGATCAAGGTCGACGAAAAGCGCCACATGGTCGAGGTGCTGAAACCGCTCATCTCAGAACGGTTGATCGAGGTGCAGTCGAAAGGCGCAGACCAGGAAATGGAGGACAACCCGGCGAATTGGGCCTTTTTCTCCAACTGGAAGGACGCGATCCCGGTCTCACGCAATGGGCGGCGCTACGCGATATTCTTCTCACCGATCCAGACCGAGCAGGACTTGCTCGCGCGTGGCATGAACGACGAATACATGAAGCAGATGTTCGCGTGGTTGCATGGTGGGGGTGATGCGATTGCGGCGCATTACCTGCACAACTACCCTATCGAGCGCGGCGCGATCCCGATGCGCGCGCCCAAGACGACATCGTGGGACGAGGCGGTCGCCATCAGCCGCAGCCCGATCGAGCGCGTGGTCATGGAAGCTGTCCAAGCCGGAGCGCAAGGGTTCGCGGGTGGATGGGTCAGCGAGATCGCGGCGATGCGCCGTATCCGCGAGACAGGGGCGGTGCGTGGCTCGGTGCCGCCTCACGCCGTTCGATCCGTGTTGGAAGGCATGGGCTACCGTGACGCGGGGCGGCAGGTGCGGCCCTATATGCAAGAGGACAAGGACCAGATGGGTGTGCTGTACTGGATCGGTGAGGGTGCTGCGGATGTGTCGGCGTTCGGCGTGGCGCAGGGTTATGAGGTGGCGTCGTGAAGATCGGACGCGGTGAGTTCTGGCTCGGTGACTGCCTTGAGTGCATGTCGGATATACCGGACGGTTCGGTGGACATGGTGCTGTGCGATCTGCCTTACGGCACTACAGCGTGTAAATGGGACACCGTTATACCGTTTGAGCCGCTTTGGGCGCACTACTGGCGCGTGTTGCGTCCAAATGGTGCGGTGGTGTTGAGCGCTTCGCAACCGTTTACGAGTGCGCTTGTGATGTCGCAGGTGTCGCGATTTAAGTCCGAGTGGGTTTGGGAAAAATCAAAGGCGAGCAATTTTCTACAGGCGAAGAAACAGCAACTCAAGGCACATGAAGCGGTGTTAGTGTTTGCCCTCGGAACGACGATTTATAACCCTCAGATGACCGAAGGCAAAGCGTTCAAAGGCGCAGGGCGCTCTAAAAAAGGCGCGAATTGGGATGGTGTAAATCACGTTCCCAATGATACGTTTCGTCACGACAATCAGGGAACTCGTTACCCCCGCTCTGTGCAGTATTTTGCGACTGCTGAATCCGAGGGTCGTGCGACCGGGTGGACACACCCCACCCAAAAACCCGTCGCGCTGTTCGAGTATCTAATCCGCACCTACACCGATCCCGACATGCTCGTGCTGGACAACTGTGCAGGCTCCGGCACCACCGCTATCGCAGCCGAGCGAACCGGACGGCGATGGTTGTGTATCGAGCGCGAACCGTCTTACTACTATCCGGCTGTGGGTCGGGTGTATCGCGAAATTAACCCAACCCGTCCAACTGCAACAGCAGCGCAGTGATGCGTTCATTCGCGGGAAACTGAGACAACACCTCGCGAAATGTTGCATGAAGCGAGCGGTGCTTCTCGACCAGCACGCGCAGGCGCTCGATCTCGTCGCGCAGTCGTTCGGTTTCTTCATCGCAACGACGGCGATCCTCGCGATATTCGGCGCGCAGTTTGGTCTGATCGTCGAGCAGCGAGCGGTTCTCCGCACGCACCAACGTAAGCTGCTCGGTGAGATGCTTGACCTGGGCGCTGAACCCCTCGCGGTTGGCCTGCCGGTCCTCTATCGACAGCTTGCGGTCGGCGATCCGTTGTGAGGCGACGTACCAGAGCGCCAGCACAAGCAGCAGCCATATGCCGACACCACCCGGCGTGAGATCATCGGCGATCCGGTTGATAAGCGCCCAAGGCATCACCACCGCCACCCCCGGTGCGCCACGCGGACCCAAGCGAACGCAGCAACCAGCACCACGCCCGTCGCGCGCAGGCCATATGCGCTTACCAGATCACCGGTCGGGACAATAGGGGCAAGACCGCTCAAGCGCCTCACATGGTACATGGCGATCCAGGCGGCGCACATGCACACCACGGCCCAAATGTCATCGGTCCCGAGCGCGTCGGGCTGACGGTGCAGACTGCGCCACAACGAGCCGCTGAGCCACCCGGACAGGGTGAGCCAGACCAAAGCGCATGTCAGTTCAACCCATTGCATGGACAGGCAATACCGCGCTGTCGCGCGGGCGGCAAGCGGTTACTCGTCGGTCGACTGTTCCATCTCGCCGGGTGCGTCATCCGCTACGGGTGGTGCGTCGCCGCGACCAAGGACGGTGAGCCGCAGCGCGACTTTCCCACGCGGTGCGGGTGGGTCGATCGTCACCTCGCGCGCCAAGCGGTCGGCGATCAGCGGCTCGGCGGCGGTGCGCCCCACCGTGTGGATCGCTCGGGGCGATTGGCGCAGGCGTTCGAGCAGAGTGGTCATACCAATGGCTCCGGTTCGGCGTAGATGAACTTGTGCCCGTTAGCATGGAGCAAATCGCCGCGCAAGTGACGGCTGATGCTGCTCTGATGAATGCCGAGCGCCAGCGCCGCGTCCTTCTGCGACCGATAGCGCACGTCGTTGGTGAGACAGATCACCGGACGTTGTTGTCCGATTGTGCTGTGACCCTTGACGTTGCAGATCGGCTTGGGATTGGCCCTTTGCAGCAGTTGTTGCGCGTATCGGAACGCTTCGTGTCGGTCGTTTGTGACGACGCGAATACGGACGAGAATGCTACCGCCGTTCTTGAACAGGCGCGCCCACTCGGTGTTCTGCCGCCCTTCGCGCATCTCGTAAACCTCGTGCACACGACACGCGCCTATCAGGATCAGCGTCGGTGGTTCGCCTTCGACGAGTGCGACGTGATGCTCGAACGTGCACCATTGCTCCCGAACTTGGGCGGTGTCGATTACGATCGAGGCGTCGAATTCAGTCAGCATGTGCGGGGTTTCCTTCGCGTGCATCGGTCATCGGGTAGGCTCCGTGTTGGGGCGGAGGGCGGCGGCAATGTGTTCGGCGGCAGCGTGATAGTGCCCGTCCGAAATCATGATGTGGCACCCAGGGATAGCCGCCTCGATCAGTTCGACCACCCCCTCCACTGGCGCAGGCTGGGCGGATAGGGCGAGGTTGTTGCCGAAGCGCTTAACAATGTCCCGCGCTATACCGTCGCAATCTTCTTCCGCGTCGAGATATGTCATCACCATGAAGCGGGCGCAGTAGTTGTGGATCGCTTGACCGATGACGTCGATCAGCGTTGCCGCCTCCATCTGCGGGGATGCTGGCGTGGGGGTGGAGAGGCGGGCAACCTCGCGAACGAAATCCTCAATCGCGCTGTCGGCCATGATGCCGTTACGCAGCCCAGCTATGTCGTTGCCACCGAAGTCTGCGAGCACGAATTTCTCTGCCAAGTCGGCGGCGCGCTTCATCACCGCCTCGCTCGGCACCGTGGGTTCGCTCATCCCACCTCTCCCGGCTGCTTGGCGAGTAGGGCGTCGATGCGGGCAGTTAGATTACGCGCCTGGCCACCGCTGGCGGATGAAACAAACTGCTGCGAACTCCGCAACGCCTCCCTCAGCGCCTCCTTCTCGGCATCGCAGGTGGCGGGTGGGGAAAGGGCCGCCAGCACAGTATCGAACGCGGCAGGGAAGGCCACGTCACCCTCCTCGCCAATCGCATTTTCGTAAGCGCCGCGCATGAAGGCCAGCGCCTCAATCGCCTCCCCCGATGCGCTCGGGGTGGGGACACGGAGTCGTTCGATCTCCGCAGCAGCTTCTTCGTGGAGTTCCGCGCTGGAATGCGTGAACCAAGGGCGACGTAGCTTCTCGACAATATCGGTCATGCGTCATCTCCCGGATGATAGGTGCCCATGAGTTCGGTTGCGGGTGAGGTCGGCGTAGATCGGCTGCTCGCCCTTTTTCATGCGCTCAATGTCCATTTTGAGCGCGAGGATGCGCTGCTCGTATTCGACGCGCTCCTCGTGGCTCAATGCCTCCCCCTCCCCATCGGGCGCGGGCGCTGACAGGGCGGCGAGCGCGGAATGCGTCCCTTCGGCGAGGGTCCGCAATTCGGTCGGCGCGGATATGTTGAACTCGCCCATCAACTCCCAAGCACGGCCAGCAATTCCTTGGATTGCAGCCGCCGCCTCCACCAACCCGCTCGGGCTGGCGGATTGCTGGCGGTGGCGGGCGAAGGCTTGGACAGTCGGATGATCGTCGTATTCTCCGTTCCGCAGCATGTCAGCATGATCAGACAAGACACTGATGCTGGCCGCAGCATCGCGATCCGCCTGCGTCACCGCGTCAGGGGTGGGGGTCGCTTCGGTCATGGGTGGGCCTTTCGATTGATGACGATGCCGCGCTTCACCGCGCCACAGTTGCAGCGTTGCAGCACGAGTTCTTGACCGCTCCACCGATTGGCGGGGCAGGCCGGGGCGTGATGATACGGGCGGTCCTCGGGCATTTGCCGCGCTCGCATCCGCTTCCAAAGCCAATGGGTGCCTTTGCGCGCTCGGAGCGCAGGGACGCGGAACAGCGTAGGTTCAAGCCGCCAAATGCCGAGCCGGACCAGCAAAGCCGCCAGCTTTCTGTCGCGGGACCGGATCACGCCCCACCATCCTGCGCGCGGGCGCGTAAGCAGGCGGCTGTCAGGGCGAGCGCGGGGGTGGTGGCAACGCAGAGGGGGCAGCAAGTCTGCCTCACGCCTTCCTCATTGCGCCTGTAAATCGAAGCTGCGCTGTTGCTGTCTTGACGGCTGACGGTGAACATCAGCCCCTCCGGCACCAGCGTCATGGCACTGTCGAGAGAGGCGGTGACATTCGGGACTGAAGTGCGAGACACAATGCGCGTCCGCTTTGGCGGTTCGGTAAAGGCAACCCGCGTCCCCTCGTTTCCGAAGGCGCTTTCCCAATGCTCGGCGTATCGCTTCCCGGCCAAAGCGCACCATATCAGTGCATCAATATGTGTGTCCGGCTCCGTCAGCGCCTCGACGCGTTCAGCAAGCCCCTCCAGGGCATCGGTGTCCTGTTTATCCATACGAATCATCTGCTCCATTGCTTCGCCCCTGTCAATGAGTATGTTGCAATCTGTTGCATTGCTTCCCCCTGTGGACCGGATTGCCCCTCCCCTCGTGTGCATTGCTTCGCCCCTGGGCCGGGTTGCCCTTCCCCTATCTGTTGCATTGCTTCCCCCCTGCGCTGGTTTATTCCTCCCCTGAGGGTCGATCGACGGCCTGCGCGCAACAATGACATACGTAAACGCCGCTTTGACGCAATAAAATGTCGCGCGTTCGGCGTTTGTTCCGTTTTTCGTGTTCGATCCACCAGGCGACTGAGGGGCGCACGCGGCATGGTGCGACTGAGGGGCGCACGCGGCATGGTGCGACTGAGGGGCGCACGCGGCATGGTGCGACTGAGCGGGGCTAGTCAAACGGCATAGGTTATTCGCTTTCCCTAAAAAAACGCGCCCCGCTGGCGAACCAAGGGGCGCTAGTTACGTGGCGCGATGTGAGACGGGTTAAGCCGGATAGGCGCGCCCATCATCGCCAAAATAAAGCTGCTCGATGCGATGCGCGTTGGCATAGCGTTCCATCGCTTCAAGTGGTGCGGTGCGCCCATCATCGGTGAACGAGACGCCATGCCCTACAGCGGACAGATAGAGCGTTGAGCCGATGCGATCCCAATCCATCAGTTGCGCCTCCAGGACGGCTTGCACGTTGCCTAGCTGCGCGCGCAGAAATGCGGCGCAATAGTCGCGCGCCCAATCAAACGTCTCAGCGGGGCAATCGTAAATCGTGCCAGAGTCACGTTCCTCACGCTCTTGCTCGCACGCCTCATCCGATTCGCTGTATTGCAAGTCTTCCAACGCGACTGCGAGAAAACCGGACAGGATGGGACAGGCGCGGAATGCGCTGCGGCGAGTCGCCTCTTGTATCTCAATGTCAGTCATTGGTTACTCCTGTGTGTGGCACTAGCGCCATATGACACACCGGCTCATTGGCGCGGTGTGTCACTAGGGGTTAGTTAAAGGTTGGGCGCATACTCGCGCGCCAGTTGACCGCAAAACGCAGTCCGATCAATGCGGCATCCGCTTCGATCGAGTCGTTGTGATACGCCTGGAACGAATGTGGGCCGCATAGCAGCGCAGCAAGGATAGTTTCGGCGCTTGTTTCGCGTTCATAATCACGCGACCGATAGACGTAGGACTCGCCGGTTTCGTTGCGGTACTCTCGCAGCGCAGCGGCGATGTCGCGGCGATATTTGTGCGCCATCGCGAGCATTGGTTCAACGTAAATAAGATCGTTCCACCAGCCCGTGTCAGTCCCGTTCATAGCGTCGCGGAAAGCGGACTCGGTCGACTCGGCATTGCGGCGAGTTGCCGGATACGCGTACTCGCGTGCGGCGGCGAGAATTGTGCGCTTGACGTAATTGCGTAGCATGATTGGTTACTCCAAGTCTTGCGCGAGATAGTCGGCGCGCGTTGTAGTTGAGACGAATATTCCGTTGCAGTAGTTGTTGCGCGAATGAGGAGGCGCAATTTCCATGCAATGCGGCAGATAGGACGGGCGCGCTTTTTGCGCCTCTTTCCATGCGGCATTTGCGAGCCATGCGATGGCGCGCTGCGATGCGCCAACGAATCCGGCGTCGCGATAGTCGCGCGCCTCATAGGCGATTGCGTCTTTCAATTCGCGGCGAGTCGTTGCGCGGATGATATACGCGTTGTCAGGGTAATATCCGCCACGCAATCCGGCTGAGATAGTGAAATAGGGCATGGTTGGTTACTCCTCGTTAGCGCGACTCGCGCGCATTGCTTGTTGCATATCCCGCTGCGCTTGCCAATAGCATAGTAATGCGCGTGCTACAGCCTGTTGCGCGTCGAAACTGGCGCGGTTGCCTAACGCGTCTCGTGCGTTGCGGCGCAACAGACGTAGCGCGGCGGGTGTGTCGATTGGGCCGCGTGTTGCGTGCTTGCTGAGCGTGGCGAAACTGGCGCGTGTGTAGGGGGACGCTAGGGCCGTTTCGATGGTGCGTTGCATGGGGTTAGTCATAGTGCGCCACCATGAAATTGGTGCGACGGATCAATCCACCCGGCAACTGGCGTCCGCGCGTTGCGAAGCAATCCAGGCGGACGCGTGGATCATCGCGGATGTCATCGAATGCGGCGCGTGATACGCGTTTACCGTCGACGTAAAAGCGGGGCGGCATGTCAGCGCCGATAATTTGGCGCAGGTCGTGAGTTTTGCTCATTACACATAATCCTTTGCGAATGTGGCGATGTCGACCGACTCGCCGTCCTGCCAATAGTGAAACTCATCGGCCAGCGTGGCGCGCTTTTCCAGGCATTCCTGCCAGTCGGTCAATGCGGCGCGGATCGCGGCTTTTGCAGCGCGTTTGACGCTATCCGGCAGGGTCGGGGCGCATTTGGACGCTATCAGCGTGCGATAGTCGCGCAATGCTTGACGGGCTGCGGCGCGTGAGGCGATTGCTTCGTCTTCGGCGTTGTCCCACGCTGATGCCATGTTCCATACTTGCTGAAATTCGTACTCGCGTTCCAAGCTGCGATAAATCCAGCGCATAAAGTCGCGAGCGATGTCCAACGCCGCGTCATCCGATGCGGGTGGGGCGCTGTTGTACGAGTCGTCGCCGATATACGATTCGCCGGTGACTGTGTTTTCGTGCACATAGTTTCCAGCACCGTAAACGCGCGTTACGTCACAGTGGAGACGATAGCCATGCTTGCGCTGCAATTCCTGCCAGCGGCTTGCGATGTCGTGCAACGTCTCATCCTGTGGCGCATACTCCCGGACGGCGCGCGCGCATCCGGCTTTATAGCCTAGCGTGCCTGTGAAACTTGCGCCGTCGCCTTGAGACCAAAAGCCGCTGAATTGTATGTCGCACGGGCTGATGTCCCACCCCATAAGCGCGGCAATGGTGCAGGCGTCGTCATAGACGGACTCGTACCATTCGTCGAATGGCTCGAATGCTTCCGGGTTATAGCGGTGTGTCATGTTGGTTACTCCGGTTGAATGTGGCGTTCGCAGTATGTCGGTAACGGTTAACGCTTTGCCCATAAGCCGCGCGGAATGCGGTGTGCAACACGCAGCACGTCGGGCGCGTATATCCGGCGCAATTCTGCCAGCAAGTCGGCATATTCATCAGGACGTGCGGGCGATGTGGTGTCGTACCATTCCATGCTGCATTCGGAATGCTGGCCCAAGTGCTCGTAACAAACGCAATGGCCGTAATTCGAGTCGAGCGTGGGTAACACGGCGGTTAGATATGTTTCGTGTGTGTCGGTGTCGCGCGCGTTGCGGAATAGGACGGGAATTGTCTCGGACATATTGGTTACTCCCGCGCGGATAGCGCCGCGCTTCGCTTGTGTTATCTGTTGCGGGTTATCTCATCGCACGTGCCGGGGAATTCGTCTTCCTCACTGGCATAGAGCGGGACAGGGCTAGTCGTGCCGTCCGGCAAGGTGCACCCGTGGCCGATCAGCGGCGCTGTGGCGCGCTGATATGCCTGGGCTACATGCGTGAGCAATGCGGCGGGCAGGGACGCTAGGGCGAGGGCTGCGGCTGCGCCGGTCAATGCCGCTGCGATCAAACCGATAATCCACATGCGGCGCTCGGTGCGATAGGTGCGCTGATAGCGGTAAAGGGGACGCGTTGCATTGCGACGGGCGGGGCGGGCAGGCGTTACGCTGTAATGCATCATTGCGGTTACTCCAATGCGGTGCGAATCACTCCGATTTACATGGCACAAGCGGACTGCGGGGGCAAGGGGTTTGCTGCAAATGGGGTATGGCGAGACGTATGTCGCAATCGGTTCATATTTTTGCAATGCACCAATCTAGTGCACGCGACTGCAATGTATTGATAGCTTGGTGCGTTTGGTGCGTTTATGCCCAATCGAACCATTTTTATTTATACCTGAGACGTGAGAGAATTATATAATATATAACAATAATACATAGCAACCGATGCCTGGGGTGAGGGCCGTCCCCTTCATACCTACAATTCATACGAACCGTATGCACCACTATGTTGCATACGAACCTGACGGCCCGAATTGATGCAATGCGGTCAATCCAATTCCCGCATAGTCGCTACATCGCACCATTTGCTGCAATGAAGCGATTGGTGCGCGTTGCTGGCGTTGCGGGTTCGATTCAATCGATCCAGCTTGAGCAACGCAACGCCTGGATCGGTGCGCTCCCCCGCCCCAATCGCCTCAGCGATAAAATCGTGACATTTCAATGGGTTGAGGCGTGTGGGGCAATGATGACGCACGTAATCGGCAACAATAATGCCGAACACCCCCCTCCCCCGGCAATAATGTTGCGCAATGACCCATCCGCAAATTTTTCACGTTGCTCGACGTTGCTTTCCTAACCACCCGGTCAAAACGCACCAAACGACCCGTCATCGCTGCGGCTGCTCACACGAAAAGGGCGACCCCATTTCTGAGATCGCCCAACCCCGCTGGTGAGTGCGCGGTGTGTTTCAGATGCGAATACTTACCACTGTGTCAGGATGCGTCGGATTCCATCAAACACGCACCACCGATCCGTCCGCACAGACGACCCGGCTCACCGCAGAATGCAACGCACCGGACACCGGCAGACCCATAAATCGCCGCCCACAGACATCGCTCACACGCACCGCGCGCATAAGCGCCACACGATCGTCCGCATTGAGCCAGATGCGACACGGTGGCGACGCACTCGCATAAGCGGCCCACACGGCCCGGTTGATGCGATTGAGTATGTCGCGCTCAGTCACACACCACCTCAAACCGCCAAACCAAATCGCGATGCAGCAGATCACCGCGCCACACGTATTGCGACGACCCGCCCGACACATGCTCCAGACCCACCATGCGCTCACCGAGCCATGCCACGCGATAGCACGGTGTGTGCACCTGAGACCCGGCAAGTTCACGCACCAGATCGCCCACGCGCACCACCGGATCAAAATACACCGAGCAATACGCTGGATCGCACACCGGCAGTCGTTTTTCACTGGACAGCAACAACGCACCAGACGGCTCGACACGCACCACCGTCCCGACGCGCCGGATGGGCCAAGTGCACATGACGCGGGTGCCGGGTGTCACTGCGACTCACGCCCCGCTTTGAGCGCACGCACCACGAGTGCATGAATGCGAGCATTGGTTACGACCGTCGCATCAGCCAGATCGTAATTCGACTCGTCGCACAATCGCCGAGCAAGCGCTTCGTCGGGATCAACCGGCTCAGGCAGCATTTCGGCGATGGCACGACATTCGGCACGAAGCGCAATACCCGTCATGTTATCGCCACCACGCACCAAGCGAACCATCCGGTCCACCACGTCACTGGTCAGCCCGCGCAGAGGTAGTTCGATGGTAGGTGTTAGCGGACCAGTCGTATCGCTCGTCACGGTGCGCACGGTGCGGATGCGCCATTCTGTCGCGCGCGAATAATGCGACCCATCCGGTGAAAACGTATTCCACCCACCGTCGAGAAAAGGCCACACCGTTCTATCCCCGTCCCGATCCGGTTTGCCCTCAAGACGCACACCCACCACCCGACCGTCCGGGTGATACGCCTCAAGCGGCGCAGACCAGTCTATTGGTGCGGGAGTGCACGCCGCGCTGGCAACGCTTGTGCCGTCGTCGAACCAGACGATCAGACCGGCCACGCCCACATCCCCAATACGCTTCGGTTCGATGCCCTGCGACACCACAACATCCTGACCAACGAAGAACTGCGACATACGAATCACTCCATCAAATCTAACATGGTGGTAAGTCAGAACACCTTGACGCGCAACCCCCAACCGCAGCATATCCCCGTGCAAACCATGACCGCATTGACCGCCCACACCATGTTCCAAAGCGCGTATCAGCAGATCACCACTGCCGAGCGGTCCTTTGTCGATTGGCTTGTGGACCAACTGGCACAAGCGGCGCGGCGCATCGGACGCTGCATCTCGCACGTCCTGGCGCACCCGCTGCCACCCGAAGTGGTCCGCCGCGATACGCACGGATGGTTGAAGCGCCCGCTCGTCACCGCAGCAATCCATGAACGCGTCGCAGCCCGCGCATTGGCCGACGAGATCAGCCCGGAAAGCTGGATTCGCGAGGTGCACGCCATCGCGCATTTCGACCTGACCGACTATTTCACCGTCGACGAGATGGGCGATCCGCTGTTCGACATCAAAGCATTGCGCGACGCCCAGGCGGCGGGCGCGATCAAGTCGATAGAGGTGGAGAAATCGGACGGGCTGACGCGTTCGACCAAGACCAAGATCAAAATCCAGGCGCACGACAAGATCGCGGCTTTGAAGATGGAAGCGGCCTACATGGGTCTCGACGACGGTGAGAACCCGCACCGCCGCGCCGATCGAGCCGCCCAAACGCCCCAAATCGCCAAGGACGCGTCCGATACACAAGCCGCCGACGCATATGCTCAGATGATTGGAGACGAGTGATGCAGCACACATTCATCCGTCTGTGTGACCGGCTCGAATGCTACCTGTCGCAGTGGTGGGGTGCGTCGCTGTATTGCGCCAGCATGGTCGGCGCGCACCTGCTGTGGGGTTGGGACGCCATCGACCGATGGGTGTATATCACCAACGCACTGCTGGTCGTCCTGCTCGTCGGCAATGCGCGCCGGTCGGACAAGGCGATGCACATAAAACTCGACGAGATCGACCCCGAACCGCACGAGGGGTTGGAACAGCGTGACGAACGGGAGATGGGTCGGTGAATAACGTAGCACAGTTCCGTGACGAAGCAGCCGAAGCACGCCGCAAAGACGACGCCGAACAGTTGCGCGAATATGCGGATCGAGTTGAAGCGGGTGAAATCGTCGAGTTCGTGTTTGTCGCCAACGACCGCGCGGAAAACGTGTACGAGCGATACGCTTCGTTCAGCGACAGATGGCGCATGTTGGGCGCTTTGGAATATGCCAAGAGCGCGGTGTATAACGCTGAATAACCATGCACCCCGACCTGTTCACCGCACCAACGCCCACCGGAGAAGCCGGGATCGAGCCGTGGAAGCCGCGCGCGCTGTCACATGACGAGTGGCCGTGCGATTATCGTGCCGTCCACGCATGGAGAATTGCAACACTCGCTCAGTTGCGTGCCGATCCTATCGCATTGGCGAGCGCGCACGCATATTACAGCACACGACCAGCGGAGTTTATTCAACATTGGAACGATACATTCAATCCGAGAAAACAAACCAACAAATGGATGCCGTTCGTGTTTTTCGAGCGGCAGACCGAACTGGTTGAGTTTTTCCAAGGGCTAATTCGCGACGGCGAAAGCGGTCTGATCGAAAAAGCACGCGACATGGGTGCCACGTGGGTCGCGTGTGCTTTTTGCGTGTGGTGCCTCAAATACGTTCCCGATGTCGCGATGGGTTGGGGATCGCGCAAGCAAGACTTGGTGGACAAGTTGGGCGACCCGGACAGCATCTTCGAGAAAATGCGCCTCATCATTCGTCGCTTGCCACCCGAGTTTCGTCCGCGCTGGTCCACGGCGCTGATGAAGATCATCAACGAGGACAACGGCGCGATCATCGCGGGCGAGAGCGGCGACAATATCGGTCGCGGTGGACGCAAGACTTTTTATATGAAGGATGAAGCCAGTCACTATGAACGACCCGAACTAATTGAGTCGGCGTTGGGCGATAATACCGACGTGCAGATTGACATCAGTAGCGTGAATGGTCTCGGCAACGTGTTTCATCGCAGACGTGAAAGCGGTGAAATATGGGCACCAGACAGCAAGCCAACGCCCGGAGCCGTCCGCGTATTTATCATGGACTGGCGAGATCACCCGGAGAAGACGCAACAGTGGTATGACCAACGCAAGGCAAAGGCCGAGCGCGAAGGGTTGCAGCATATTTTCGCGCAGGAGGTGGACCGCAACTACTCGGCGGCGGTCGAGAACACGATCATCGCTTACGAGTGGATCACTGCTGCAATCGACGCGCACCTTGAAATCCCGCTCATGGCTGCGGCAGCGGACAGCGCGGAATGGATGGCTGGTCTCGACGTGTATGACGCCGGTGCGGACAAGAATGCGTTGGTCATCCGGCAAGGTTTCATCGTGCGCCATGCTCGCGAGTGGGGTGAACGCGATCCAGGCGTCGCAACCCGTAACGTCCTCGGCGAGTTGCGCGAACGACGCCTGCGCGGCATCCAGATGCAATACGACCCGATAGGCATTGGTTCGGCGGTTAAGAGTGAGTGGAACAGGCTGACCGACGAAGGTGTGATCGAGCCGGGTGAGTTCGAGTTGGTGCCGTGGCACGCGGGCGCAGCAGTGATCGACCCGTATGCGCGCCTCATACCCGGCGACGAGCAGACGATGCTCAATCGCGATATGTTCCACAACTTCCGCGCGCAGGCATGGTGGATGGTGCGGACACGTTTTTACAAGACATGGCGGTTGCGTCAGATGATAAAAGAGGGCCGCACCGACGAAACGTATCGCGCTGACGAGTTGATTAGCCTCGACTCGCGCATTCCGGTTTTGATGCAACTCGCGAAGGAGTTGGCGCAGCCGGTGATGGTCCGCAGCACCGACTCACTGAAACTTAAGGTTGATAAAGCGCCCCCCGGCACGCGCTCGCCGAATCTCGCCGATGCGCTCATCCACTGCATGTTCCCTCAGCGACCCGGATCGTCGCAAATATTAAGCGGGAGTGTGAGTGGGTGAGGGCGGCGTTACAGTGGCAAGGTCGCTCGGGCGCTCATGCCGTTTGTCCCTCTGGCAACCACCGAATATCTCCGGTTCTGTAACGCCGCCCGTTCCGACGCGTCCTGCACGTCGGGGAGAGAATCACCCCTACACCCTCGCCGCCCGCAGCGCAATCCCCGCTTGCCCCAAGCGCACCAATCCTATAATCGTCCACCATGACCCGTCCGCACCTGCTTGCCAGCACGGCCCCGCTTGCCGCCGTTGCCTACGCCTCGCAGCCGCTTGCGCCGGGGTTGGCCGCAGCGGTAAGCGCGGTCACGGCCGACGGGAATCAGGACGCCGACTGGTTCGAGAAACGCGACGCCGACAGCGCGCACATGCTGCCCTATTGGGAGCGCGTTGACGCCATTCTCGATGGCATCGAGGGGATGAAACTGCGGGCGACCGAGTTTCTACCTAAGTTCCGCGACGAAGACGACGAAGACTACCGCTTCCGCACCAACTGCACCAAGTTCACCAACGTCTATCTCGACATCGTGGAAGGCTTGTCGTCCAAGCCGTTCGAGCAGATGGTGCAACTGGTGTCGGACCAGACCGACGCAACCGACGACACGGGGCCGGACGGCATTCCCGACGCGATTAAGCAGTTCCAGTGGGATGTGGACGGCAGCGGCAATAATCTCACCGTGTTTGCCGCGCAGACATTTTTCAACGGCATCAATCACGCGCTCGACTGGATTTTGATTGACCACGAGAAGCGCGATCCCAACGTCCGCAGCATTGCCGATGCCCGCGCCCGCAACATCCGCCCGTATTGGTCGCACATTCTGGCGCGCAACGTGTTGAAAGTCGAGTCGCGTATCGAAGGCTCGAAAGAGGTCATCACCTATGCCAAGATACTTGAACCGGGCGACCCGCAGGACATTCGCGAGTTCACACGATACGATGTGAACGGGCAATCATCGGTCACGTGGAAGCTGTGGCGCAAGATCACGCCAACGACGGGCGGCAAGCAGCAGTATCAACTCGTCGACAGCGGTGACGTGTCGATCGGCATCATTCCGCTTGTTCCGTTCGTCACGGGTCGGCGCGAAGGTCGGCGCTGGCGGTTCATGCCGCCCATGCGCGCCGCCGTCGAATTGTCGGTCAACCTGTTCAAGCAGGAAAGCGAACTCGAATACAAGTCGACCATGAGCGCGTATTCAATGCTCAGCGCGCCGACGCCACCGCCGATGGGACCGGACGGTAAGACGCCTAACACGAAAATCATCGTCGGCCCGTCGCGCGTGCTGTGGCCAGGCAACCGCAACGATGGCGGACCACAGGGTAAATGGGAATGGATCGAGCCGAGCAGCGAAATCCTTAAGTTCCTTGAGTCGCGCGTCGCCAGCACGATCCAAAACCTGCGCGAATTGGGGCGTCAGCCGCTCACCGCGTCCAGCAGCAACATCACCGTCATCACGGCGGCGGTTGCGGCGGGCAAGGCCAAGAGCGCGGTCAAGGCGTGGGCGTTCAATCTCAAGGACACGCTTGAAAATTGTCTGCTTATCACGGCAAAGTGGATGGCGCTGGATTACGATCCGACTGTGCACGTCTTCGCCGAGTTCGACGACTGGATGGAAGGCGAAGACCTCGATTCGCTGCTTCGGATGCACGAAAGCGGGGCGATAAGCACACAGACGCTACACGAAGAAATGCAGCGTCGTGGTGTGTTGTCGAGTAATTTCACTACGGAACGCGAGACGAAACGACTGCTTGCGCAGTTGCCGCGCGACGGTGTTGACACAACGGAGAACGAGTAATGGCGACTGGTGGTGGTTTCACGGCGATCACGCCGTCCGACTCACAGAATAACTCGCGCGATACGTCGCAGGGTTGGCCCGACGCCGTGTATTTCGGTACGGGCGGCACGGCGCGCATCGTTGCACCGGATAACAGCGTGGCGGATTTTATCGTTAGTGATGGTCAATTACTACCCGTTGCGTGCAAACGCATTAACGCAACGGGTAGCAGCGGTATTGCCAACATCGTCGGTATTTATACCTGATGCTTGAGTTATCGATCAACACAGGCGCGGTGGCCGCAGGGCTGTTTGGTCGCGGTGGCCCGATCATCACGCCGCCAGGCATTCCACCGTTGCCTGAGGCTGCGACGACCGGCAGCGATTTATCGCGTGCCGACGCGTTTCAAGCGTGGTGGTTTTCTACAGATTCCGCCAGCGCGGCATGGTTTTTCGCGCAGCGGGACAGTTTGCGAATCGCAATGGGTGCCGGGCCTGATGCTGCGGCATCGCTGAACGATGGGACGTTCGACCCGCGTTGGGACGCGGTTAACGCGCGCTTTCGCCCCACCAGCGCCATCGCGCATGATTTCAGTCTGCTCGATGTGCCGGGCTACATCTTGGTTGGCAGCGCAAACCCACTCTCCGTAGGCGCGGTTAACGCGCGCTTTGATGTCGGTGGACAAGCACGCTTTTTCGCTTACCAGCGGTCCATCCCGTTCGGTGCCTATACCGCTACGTTCGAGCGGTGCGAGTTCGCAGGAATGCGGACATCGGCCAACGACGAAGCCGGGCCGAGCGTGTTCCTGCGGTGTTGGGCGCACGACAGCGAAGGCGACGGGTTCAAATACGGTAAAGGCACAAGCAGCCACCGGGCCGAGCGGTGTTGGGTCGAAGCCACTGGCGTAAATAACTCAAGCGCGCACGGTGACGGATGGCAAGTTGATGCCGCGCGCCAGTGGATCATCCTGAACTGTGTCATGTTCTCGGTCGCGGCACTTGACGATGCGTTCCCGCCGAAAACGCCGGAATACACGACTGGCACGTATGGGCCAACAAACGCGGTCATCATCGGCCCGCGCGGCGCAGACCATGTGTGTGAGGACGGTTTGATCGCGGGCTGCGTCCTCAACCACGGGGGCTACTTTCAGATCGGCATGGGGTCGAACGAAGGGGACATTGTGCGTAATATCCTGATCTACCGGAACATCGGTTGCCATCCTGATTTCCGTTTGGCCGGGGACACCGGCCTAGAAAGCATCTATCCTAACCTCGACATCGATCACGATGGCGTGTTTGAAAACATCGGTTTTGCGCTTAACCTCATGCCCGACGGCACCCCGATGCTCTACAAGGGCAACGATGTGACTGGCATCTGGCGCTGGAACCCCGACACGTTGAGCGATCTGACGCGTGATCGTTATATTGAAGCGGGCTTGCTCGATGCACAGGGTATTCCGCTGCCGGATATGGTCCGCAGTTTCTCGCCGGATTACGATCAGACGCCCGAGCCGCCGCAGCCCGTGCCAATTACGCACACCTTGCTGCATGGCTTCAACACGCAAACCGGCACACCGCTTAACTCGGTGCTGTCGCTGCATACCGACGCACGTAAGATTGAGGGCGCGGGTGGGCTTCGGATCGAAGGCACTGCCGCCAATAACCAGCAGGGCGCGACCAACATTGTGACGCTCAACACCGACCTGCGCGCCTTTCATCGCGTTGCTGTGCGAGTGGATTACGGCGACGAAGGCGCGCAGCCTGGCGGCGGCTTGCGGACGCAGTTCGTCGCTGGTGGGACGACCTACCTGCCGACAGGCGTGAACGGCGGCATAGCCGACATCAAACAGGAGGTTCAGCCCTACTATCGCGGGTCGGTCTGGCTCTCGTGGGACATCGGCAGTTATCGCGCTGCCGGCGGTTCAGCAGGCGCATTGCTCACCGGCGTCGAACCGCTCGCCAAGCAACTCGGCGTCACCTGGAACAACAATACCAGCCCTACGGACACAGCCCGCTATCGCGATGTCGTGTTGGATGCCGCTGTCGCGATCCCGGCAGGCGCGCACAAGCCGATGGTGGCGTTGACCTTCGATGACGTGCGGGCACCGCAATACAATCTGTTCCGACCGGCGCTGGACGATCGCGGCTTCAAAGCAACGTGGTATGTCCCCTACAACATGCTTCGCACCGCCGCGCAGGGGATGGACGCCAACTACATGTCCATGACCGAGATGCAGGCGCTCGCCGCGCAGGGCCACGCCATGTGCCTCGACAGCGATAATTTTCCGCTCACCTGCTATGACACAGTGGAAGCGGCGGTCGCGGGCATCAACGCGCAGAAAGCGCAACTCGTGGCCGACTTTGGCGCTGCCGCATTCCCGGATCATTTCTGCTACAGCTTCGGCGGTACTGGCATCAAGATGGAGCAAAGTTATTCATCTATCGCTACGGTCGCGGGTGACAAGGCCACGTTGCCAGCGAACAATTTCGGGTTCGCTAATTTGTCGCCCGGGATGCGAGTATTCGGCGGCGGTTTTCCCGCTGGCACCGTTATCCTGAACATCTCTAAGACGGGCGGCGCGGCACAAACGCTGACGCTGAGCAACACCGGCACCAACGGTTCGCAGACGCTCTATTTTATCGGTGCGATCCGGGGCTGCACTGTGACGGCCAACGGCACCGATACTGTCACCATCACAGGGGGACCGACCAACTTCACCGACAAGGTGTTCGCCGGAATGCGCGCCTACGGTCCCGGTGTCCCGAGCGGACCACGCCCCACCGTTCTCAGCGTCGCGGGCAATGTGGTGACATTTGATCGCGTCATACCGAGTGGCGGCGTCGTCACCCGCATGGACTTCATGGACAGCGACAACCCCTGGTGGACCACCAATGTCGTCGATGCGCTGCGTGCCGGGTGTGGCCTCAAGACGGGACGCGCTGGTGCGATCGGTGGCGGGTTCTTCACCGGGTTCGGCGGTCCCGATCCTCGCACGGCGATGCTGATGCCCGCGTTCGGCCTCCCGAACGGTACGACCGCCGCGCAAATTAACGCCGCCGACACGCTGATCCAGCGCGGCATGGACGGGATTTACTATTTCCACGGCGCAACACCACAAGAAATGACGGACCTCTATCTGCCGTTTCTTGACATGCTCAAAGCGCGCAGCGACGCGGGGTTGGTGGATGTGGTGACGATCCCGGCGATGCACACAGCGTGGAATGGTCGAGCGCCATTCCCGACCGCATAATTCGTTGACGCCACCCTAACCACGCGGTAAGCCTGCACCAAACCCAACAGAGGATCACCCATGACCGTCCGTAACACGCTGCTCGTCACCACCGCCGCACTTGCCGCCATTGGTTTCAAGAACGAGGCGGGATGGAAGAAAACCGCAGACGGCGCACTTGAAACGGACGGCGACGGCAATCCGATCTTGATCGGCGACGACGGCAAGGAAACGACGGTCGGGGCAGGCTACGTGTCGCGTATCAACAGCGAAGCGGCGCAGCACCGGCGCGAGGCGAAGGAAGCGAAGGACAAACTCGCCAAGTTCGGCGATCTGTCGCCGGAAGACGCGCAGAAGGCCGTCGACAAGATGAAGGACGTGAATCTCGACGACCTCGTGAACAAGGGTGAGATCGACAACGTGCGAAAGCAGTTGAACGATCAGCACGAAGCCGAAAAGACGACGCTGACCGGCAAACTGTCCGACGCCGAGAAGCGCATCGAACGCCTCGCGCTCGACAATGCTTTCAATTCGTCCGATCTGCTCAAGAACCGCCTCGCGGTGCCGGAAGACGCAGCGCGGGCCACGTTCCGCGATCGGTTTAAGTACGACGCCGAGAAGGGCAAGGTTGTGCCGCTTACCGAAGCGGGTGAGGCGCTTATCAACAAGCACGGCGACATCGCATCGGTCGACGAAGCACTCGAAACATTTATCACCGCGCGCACCGACAAGGACACGTGGCTCAAGGCACCCGACGCCAGCGGCAGCGGGTCGCAGGGCGGCGGCGGCGGTCGTGGCACCGGCAACGTCATCAAACGCGCCGATTACGATAAGATGGACCAGGCGGGGCAGGTCGCTATCGGTCAGCGTGCCGCCAGGGGTGAAGTCACGATCGTTGATTGACATCCGAGCAGGGGTTGCTCGTTGATCCAAAGGCTGCACGGGTTCTCACCGCTCGTGCAGCCTTTGTTGCGTTAGGTGCTTGACCCAACCGCACCACCACTATACACCCGCAATGTTGCCGCAGTTCGAGAGGAACGGGCGTGCGCCGCAGTTCGAGAGGAACGGGCCAAAACACCCCAACTCACATCTCGAACCACGAGGCATCACCATGTCCAAGATGAACGGCATTTTGCTCGCTCGCACCGCGCCGATGATCGGCCACCTTCCCGCTTACGCCAACACTCTTTCCGCGATCATGGGCGACATCTATGCCGCCGTGGACGTGGTGAGCCGCGAACTCGTCGGTTTCATTCCGGGTGCCATGCGCTCGTCCACGATGGAACGCGCCGCAGTCGGCCAGAGCGTCACCTATCCCATCGCTCCGGCGCAGACTGCCAGCGACATCGTTCCGGCGATGACGCCCCCGAGCGGCAACGACAACAACATCCAGATCGGCACGATGGCGCTCACCAAGGCGCGCGCCACCAAGTTCAACTTCACCGGCGAGGAACAGCGCGCGCTGAACTTCTCAGGTGGGCCGAACTATCTGTCGGTGCAGGCTATGTTGATCGCGCAGGGTCTTCGCACGATCACCAACGAGGTCGAAACCGATCTCGCGCGTGAAGCGGCGCTCAAGGCGTCGCGTGCGGTCGGTACGGCGGGGACCACCCCGTTCCAAGACGAGAAGCTGACCGAACTGGCGCTGCTCAAGAAACTGCTCGACGACAACGGTGCGCCGCAGTCGGGTCGTTCGGCGGTCCTCAACACCAGTGCGGGTGCCAACCTGCGCCAGGTGAAGAACCTGACCCGCGTGAACGAAGCCGGATCGCAGATGACCCTGCGCGACGGTGAACTGCTCGACATCTTCGGTTTCTCGCTCCGCGAGTCCGGTGCGTCGTACAGCCACACCGCAGGCACCGCCGCATCGTCCACAACCAACAACGCGGGTTATGCGGTTGGTGCGACGGTCATTACGCTCGCGTCGGCAGGCACCGGTACGTTCGTTGCGGGTGATTACGTCTCGTTCGCTGGCGACACCAACAAGTACCGCGTGGCGATCGGCGATGCGGACGTGTCGAACGGCGGCACCATCACGCTCTCCGCACCCGGTCTGCGTCGTGCCATTCCGGCGTCGAACACCGCGATCACCCGCTCTGCGGCTTACGAGGCTGCGGCGGTCGGTTACAGTCAGGACGCGCTGCATGTCGCAACCCGCCCGCCCGCTCGCCCGACCGAAGGCGATCTGGCCGTGGACTCGATGCTCGTCACGGACGCCCGCTCGGGCATCACGTTCGAGATCGCGATCTACCCCGGCTATCGCATGATGTACGGCGAACTCGGTCTGGCATGGGGCGTGCACGCATCGAAGCCTGAGCACATCGCGGCAATCTTGGGCTAAATCTTGGGTTGACCAGACGGACACCCCATCTATCCCCGGCACCATCTCTCCCGGTGCCGGGGATATTTTTTTGCACCACGCGCATTACCGTGATACGGTGCTTGCACCTCACGAAAGGGGAACAACCATGAAATACCGACTGCTGACCTCGACTGCCGCGCTGGCCGCAGTCGCGTATATGTCCGACGCCGTGGAAACGGTGATGGTGACGGCGAAGGGATCGAAAGACCCGATCCGCGTGAACCGCTCGGATTTCCTCACCGACCAGGCGGGCGACAAGGCTTACACCGAATACAAGGGCGACGATGCCGCAGAACTGAACACCGGCACCGCGAGCGACGTGAACGTGACTGGCGCGAACGGCGTGCAGACGACCGCCGCTCCGTCCGCTCCAAACTTCGGTGGCGGCACCGACGCAACCCCGCCGCCCATCGACCCGGTGAAGAGCGCCGTTGCGCCGTCGATCACCACCGCCGACCAGCTTCTCGTGATGAAGCAGGGCACCGGCAAGAGCGCCAAGTTCTTTATCGCCGATGGTGTCGGCCAGAAGATCACCGGCGACAAGGCCAAGCTGCTCGGCATCGACGAGGAAGGATATGACAGCGAGGAAGCGGCAAAGGCGGTTCAGACGCGCACCGAGCCGTCCGACGCCCCTGTGCCGCCCACGTCCTGAGCCGCTGCGCTCTGGCGCACCCGCTACAGGCGTGATAGTGAAGGGCGGCGGTTAATCCTGCCGCCCTTTTCATTTGGAGCGCGACAGATGGACTATTACGGCACCGCAGCCGGGTTCACAGCCTACCACACGGCGCGCGGTCGCGACGTGAGCGAGTTCGACAACAGCGAGATCGAAACGGCGCTGCTCATCTCGTCCGAATGGCTCGACGGCTCGTTCCGCACCAGTTGGCCCGGTTACACATACGGCACCCGCGCCACGCAGACGCGCGACTGGCCGCGCTCGTGGGTCTCTGACTCCGCTGGCTATCCGGTCGATGCCACCACCGTCCCCGTCGAGATCGAGCAAGCAACATACGAGGCCGCGCTGCGCCAGTTGCAGACGCCCGGTGTGTTGCTCGCCGACTGGACACCCGAGAAATACAAGCGTGTATCGATCGACGGCGCGGTGAGCGTTGAATATCGCGGTCTGAACGCCGCAAGCGCGCAAAAGCAGTTTCCGGTCATTGGTCACATCCTCGGACGGCTGCTCGGTGGCTACAGTCGGTCGGCGATGACGGGCGGCATGGTCCGGGCATAGAAAAAGCGGCGCACCCGTTAGGATGCGCCGCCCATCGGTCGGGGGTAGGACCGATTACTTGCTTCGAATGACCAGCACCTTGGCATCGGCAAACGCGCCACCCTTGAGCGTCTTGGCCGTCGCAGCGTCGACATCGACCGCGTAGAACTCGCGATCCTGCGTCTTGCTGATCTCGTTGCCCGCCGCGTCCTTGACGACGCTGCGATAACGCTTGTTGGCGTTGTTGACCGCGCTCGCGATCTGACGCTTGGTCTTGTTGCCGACACCGAACGCCTGACCGACTTCCAGGCCGTCGAACGGGTACTTGCTCGGCGAACCACCGCCGCGCGTCGGCACGGGCGGCGCGAAGCCTTCCGGCAGTGCACCGGTCAGAACGGCGGGTTCGGCGGCGGCGGTTTTCGGCTTGGCAGCAGCAGTCCCGGTGGACTTGGTATCGGTCATGGTGTATTCCTCGAATCATCGGCACCCTCAGCGGTGCGGAAACGCAACATTTGCGCGATTTTAACAGGGTGTCAAGTGCCATGTCGATATACGATGATATGCGCGATGTTGCGAGCGAGGTGTTCGCCGAGTTCAAGCAGGGCGAGATACGATACGTTGCGGTCGGTCGCGGCGCGGGCGGCACACCCGACGAACCCGGTTCAAGCACACGCACCCCGTCCGAACCGCTAAATGCGACAGCACGGCCTGTTTCAACCAAATACGTCGACGGCACCAAGATTGTGCAGACGGATGTTCAAATCGCAGTCCCGAACGACGGCAAAGCGACACCGACCATGACCGGCATGTTTCGTATCGACGGAGTGGATCACAAGATCATTGCGCTGATGCCGCGCCCTGCTGCGGGAGATCCGATCACATGGACGGCGATTGTGAGGCGCTGACACATGGACAAGCAATTCCTCGAACTGCTTGAGCGATACGCACCGGCGATCCGTGACGCGATCATCGCTGGCATACGCGACATTCGCGACAACGCGATAATCGCCGAGATCATCACGATGATCGAGCGCAACGACGTAGATGGCGCATTGCGCGCGCTCGGGTATAACCCGGCTGTGTTCAACGGCGTCTATGTCGCGATGATGCAGACGTTTGAGGCTGGTGGAATGCTCATCATGGCGGGATTGCCGAAATACACGCCAGACGAAGCAGGGGTGAAAAACATGCTGCGGTTTAACGTCCGCGATCCCGACGCCGAGAAATGGCTGCGTGAGCAGTCGTCCGCTCTGGTTACGGGCATCGGCGACGACGTGCGCGAAGCGGTGCGATCCACCGTCGAGCAGGGGATGCGCGACGGGCGCAACCCTCGGTCGGTCGCCCTGGACCTCGTGGGGCGGCTGGATCGCTCCACGGGGCACCGCGAGGGCGGCACGGTCGGTTTGAGCGAACAGGGGCAGATGTGGGCGCGCAGCGTGCGGCAAAAGCTGCTCACGCTCGACGAAGGCTATTTCGAGATGGAACTGCGCGACAAACGGTTCGACCGGATCGTTCGCGCCGCCATCGACGCGGGGAAACCGCTCAGTGCGGACAATGTGGAGCGTTTGGTGGATCGCTATCGTGTCCAGGCGCTGCAACATCGTGGCGAGCAGATTGGACGCACCGAAGCCCTCCACGCGCTCAACCGCAGCGAATACGAGGCGACGCGGCAGGCGCTCGCACAGTCCGGTTTGCCGGACAACGCCGCAGAGAAGGAATGGGACACGGCGGGCGACGACAGGGTGCGGCATTCGCATCGTGAGATGGACGGGCAGCGCGTCGGCATCAACGAGGCGTTTGTGTCATCGACTGGCGCACGACTGATGCACCCCGGCGACACGTCGATGGGTGCCAAGGGGCGCGATGTGATTGCGTGCCGGTGCCGCGTTCGGTATCACATTCGCTTCGGTCTGAGGTCGCGCCGTGCCGAACAACAATAGATTCGCCGCCGACGTGTCGGATTGGGTCCGCGAGACAGACCAACGAATGCTTGACATGCTGGTCTATGCGTTGGACGACATGGTGAACGACATGCAGGTGCCTACGGGGAAGGGCGGCAAGATGCGCGTCAAAACCGGGTTCCTGCGCCTGTCCGGTCGTGCGTCACTGAACGGTATGCCGACAGGCAATGGCACACGCCCCGCAGACGCGAAACCCGGCCAGTTCCAGTGGGACGGAAAAGCGTTGAGCGCAACACTGTTGGAAATGAAACTCGGCGACACGTTCTATTGGGGGTGGGTCGCGAATTACGCGCAAGTGCGCGAGGTGTACGACGGCTTCATGGCGGCACCGATACAGAACTGGCAGAGCTACGTGAATGCCGCAACGGACAAGGTGAAAAAGGATCACGCGTGATGGAAAATGAAGACGAAATCCTGTCCGCGCTGCAAAAGGCTGTCACCGCTGCGGTCGCGGCGTCCGACGCGCCTGCGCTGCCTGTGTCGTATCTCATGGTCGAGTTCGCCACACCCGCCGACCAAAAATGGTTGGAGATCGTGTGGATTCCCAACAACCGCACCGGGGATTTCCTCGGCGACGAAATGAACCATCGAGGTATCTTGCGCCTCGTGCTGCATTGGCCCAATGTGACAGACGGGGCGTATGCGCCGATCCGCCTCCTTGGTTCGATTGCTCGGTATTTCACACCCGGTCGCCTCTTGTCGGGCGTGCAGGTGAGTGCTAAGCCGAATTTCGGCGGCATGGTGGGCGATGAGGACGACAACCTTTTCCCCGTGTCCATTGCCTACCATTCGTACCGCAAAGGGGCTTGAGCCATGCAGAAGACCATGTTCGCCGCGAACACCGCCCTGGCAGCGGTGGCGCATTTCAACACCAACGCCGGGAGCAAACTCTATGTTTGCGCCACTGCACAGCCGGACGAACTGACGCAGAGCGCATTCGCCGCGCTGACGTGGGTTCTGGTCGGCGGCGTCGGCAGCGTCGGAGAGACCGGCAGCAGCACCAACATTCTCAACTATGAGACGTGGGACGACGCGGTGGTGCAAAAGGCCAAGGGTCTCACCGATGCCGGGTCGCCCGAGATCGAGGTGGCGCGCGATCCGAACGACGCGGGGCAGGACATCCTTCGCACTGCGGCGGGCACCAACCTCTATTACGCCTTCAAGATCGAGGGCACCGACGTTCCGAACGCCAACGTCTCGTCCAAACCGACCATCCGCTACAACCGTGGCTTGGTGGCTGGTCCTCGCGAGCCGAACGGTCGCAACGAGGATTTCGACCTGGAAATCTTCACGCTCGGTCTGGTGCAGAAGCAAATCAAGGCCGATCCGGTCGCAGTGCCGTAATCGCCTCGGTGTGGGTCGGCGTGGTTCAACACGCGCGGCGATCGTCGACCCACTTACCACCTTGACAGTTTTGAGGCGCGGGGGCACAGTCTTCGCGCCTTTTCTTTGGAGCATCTGATGGACATTTCCGGCATTCTTCCCGGCGAACGCACGATGGAGATCACGCATCCCGGCACGGGTCAGCCGCTCGGCATTCGCGTTGGCGTTATCTCGATTGAGGACGACCGACTCAAGCGCCTCAAGCGCGAGATCACCGATGCCAGTCTTAAGTTGCAGGCGAAGAACAAGGCGTTCAAGAGCGAAGAACTGGAACGCAACGCCCGCGCATTGCTGTTCGGTGCGACGACGCGATGGGAATGGTACAACCCGACCGGCAAAGAGGGTGACGACGGTTACGACGCTGACGCGATGCCTGAGTTTGACGAAGGTGTGCCAGAATACAACCAAAAGAACTTTTATGCGGTGGTCGAAAAGCTGCCGTGGTTCGGTCAGCAAATTCGTGAAGAACTGGACGATGAACGCGGTTTTTTTACGACCTGACCACTGATCTGGTCGACGCAATTCGCGTTCATGTTCGGTACGACACACCCGTTCGCGACGGTGAGATTGACGGCGAGAAGCGCAAACTCACGCGTCGCGAATACTACCCTGAGTTCAAGCCCGCTCCACCACTCGTCATCCCCGACGCGGGCGAGTATCTGTGGAACTGGTATCAGGACGCCAGCAAGCGATTGCGGCGTGTCACGGAGGGCGTGGCGGGGCCGATCCCGCCGACCGAATGGCTCGCGTGGGCGCAAATGTCCGGCGAGATCGTTTACCCTTGGGAGTACGACATCCTCGCGGCGATGGATGTTGCTTTTTGCGATGAGGCGAATAAAGAGTTAGGGGCACAGCGCGAGGCTCAAGCGGAGGAAGCCGCCAAGGCCGCGAAGCGCAAATAGGAGCCGCTGTCATCGCAGATATTGCTCGCCTCGGATTCGCCACCGACACGACCGATCTCGCCGACGCAAAGGCGAAACTCGACGCGCTCGTGCCGTCTGCACAGAAGGCAGAAAAAGCCGCCAGCGCGTTTGAGCGGGCGGCGTCCGGCATCACGACCGGGGCGCGCGGGGCGGCGGGCGGTATCAAATCGTTTGAGGCGGCGACGATGGGCGGTGCTG
>JANKYG020459811.1:0-28130 GCA_026541955.2 Simalia boeleni
CCTCGCCCCAGCGGACTTCGCCTGTGTTTATCAGGATATTGATGCACATCACGGCCTCCTCCGGTGTAATGTACTGATAATCTTTGCCCGCGCTGTCTGGATAGAACAGCTCTTTTGCTGTGACGGCGGAAAGTCCGAGCACGTTCGCGCCCGTTGTGTCATTCGATAGGTCAAATTCATTGCCCCACAGGAAATTCGCCCAGCCGCAAATGCAAGCTGGCGTATCGCAGCTGTTTTCATTATGTATGAGCGGGCTGAACGAGTGATAAGTCATGTTAAAGCGCGGGGCGTTATCGGGCACAAAGCAGGTTTCATTAAAATGCTCCGTCTTTTCAATCTGCGCCGCCAATTCGGACAGTCGTACAATATTCATCATTTCTCTCCATTGCGCCGGTGCCTCATCAGTCACGTTTACCGGCGTACTCGTGAGACGCGCCGGAGCGCGTTTCGGCTTATTCCTCGTAAAATTTGAACTGCCAGCTTTCGACAACCAGCGGAAGAATATCGCCGTCATCATCTAGAAGGGCTACGCGCATATCAAGAAGCGCGCAATGTTGTGTGAAGTGTCCGCCAACGCCCTGACGAATTGGCTCTTCCAGCACTTCCAAAACGATATGCGGCTCGCCGCCGTTCGGATTAATGCCCCACGCTTCCGGCGTGACAATCTGACCGGCTTTGAACGGGCACTCTTTCCCGTATTTTGCGTGCATTTCACCGAGGAGGGCGATATTGGCTTCTGGCAGCTGTGGACGTGACATTTTGTAAACCTTTCTTGCGGGGCTCATCAGATACGGGTTCCGCTTTCCCGTATGACCGGCACTGGCCGGTTTCGCCAATTAATGGTAAAAAGGGCTGTCAAAGTAACCAGCGACTGCAATGCAAAGCGCCATGAGGACGAGATACTTATTAAACATTGGCGGCCTCCACACATAAGGCGTCAATGCGCTGCGACATAAGGACGTATGAGTTGTGCTGCTGGATGGTACGGGCGGCACGTTCGCACTCGGACGATGTGGGGTAGTCGATAAGGACGGGGGAACCGCCTGCAAGCGACCAGATGATTAGGATGGTTTTCATTCACGTTACTCCGCATTGATGAAAGGGATGGGGGCGGCTTGCGCGGTTCGGGGACTGGAACGCAAGCCCTTTGCCAGTCATTCAATTCACATAGCGGCCTCCTCCGTTTTCGTTAACCAATTGACATGCTCGGTTGGCCTTGCCCCGCCGTTAACGTGGGCGGGAAAGCCATTGCCCCGTCACATTGGCACAAAAAGGGCGGCGGTGCAAGGGGAAAAGCGAGCTGGGTATGGCTTTCCACAGCGTTCCGCACGGTTTCCGGCGGTGCGTCTGCGGTATAGGCTCACGGTTCGGTTCACGTATGCGCTCGGGAACGCTAGGGGGTCGGTTTTGTGTTTTGGGGGCATGTTATGTGAAAATCCGTATGCAGCCATACCCACCTCCCCGCTTCCGCTTCACGCGTCAGCGTGGTATGGCTCAATTTCTTCCTAAATTTCTCAAAAAAAAAAAATTGGAAAACTCGAAAGAAAACGGCAAATTTGAAAGCTGGGAAAGAAAGCGACAAGCCGAGCTTGGTATGGTCGTGTGAATGGTTCACAAAGCCATACGAGGCTGGGTATGGTCGCATCACCGTTTTCTCATGTGAGACGCAAAAGCGGCGAAGCCGCCCCCCTAGCGTTCCGTACCACATACACGAGCCTGAACGGGAGGCTGTACCCGAGGCCGGTCATGCGCGGCGCGTTCGGTTGTAACGTTTCATCCGCCGTTTAAATGGATTTGGCGGGGGGTACGTTGTCCCGTGACGCGCACGGCGTTCCGTGTTGGCACAATCCCCCGCCGCATGGCAAATGCCCGTCACGGGCGCGTTATGGCGACGAGCAAAAAAGGGGCAACCATACGCGGCTGCCCCTTCCTTTACCCTTATCGGCTGCGTCCGTTAGATAGCCAGCGTAACTGCCCCCACCATCGCGGCCTTGGCCTTCCGTTCTGCCGCGAGCCGCGCAACTTCCTTATCAATTTCCGGCTGCAGCGCTTCACGATTGCCGTCAATCCACTCGTCCAATTTGGCGTTCTGGTCGGCGGCGGCAAGGGCACGGAACGTTTTGACCTGTTCCGGAGTAAGCAATTGCGGCACAAGCCCGCGCATGATCTTCCGCGCAACGCCTTGCTCTTCCGTAACACCAACGCTTTCCCGTCTCTTAGAGACGATGCCCTCCTTATATTCCGCGATCATGGCCTCGGCCATTGCGACTTTTGTCTCCGCCGTCTTATCACTTCCCCCAACCGCGTCATTGAATTTGCGCTGCGTACCATGTGCAAGCAGCGTCAGGATTGCATTGATCGGCATATCAGCCATTGCAATGTCAAATGTCTTACTCTTCGCAATGGTTGTCTGAAAGACAGCTGCCAAGATTGCTTCACCCAGTTCAGTTGCGTTAACTTTAGTCATAATATTCTCTCCATTGTTTCGCGGCTTGGCCGCTTGCGGCATGATTGCCCCGCTGCCCGCCTTTTACCGCGGGCAAAAGATCAATCATGACAGACCTTATCCAACCAAGTCCAACCATCAATCTCTTTGGCAAACTCCTTTGCCTTCACATTCTCACAGCCCATTGACCGCAAGTCTTTCATCTCCCGCTTCGCCGCCGCCAATGTATGCACGACAAGCTGCAATTCAAAATCAAAGCCTCTGCGTCCCGTTGTAATGAAGTAAACCATTTGTCTTAACCTTTCCTTATCCCCGACTCACCCGCCGTTATGACCACAATAAACCGTTGACCTCGCATGTCAACAACTATTTTCACCTTTCATCAAAATAATTTTGGCCGAGCCCATGCGTTGCACAAGCCGTGGGGGCGGGGCGCAAGCCGCGGCAGCTGACCAACGTCACGCCGGCACCCCCATAGGGGCAGTACATTGGCAGGCTCGGCGAAGCCGAGGGGGTGGGTTCGACGGGGGGTGGAGGGGGTCTGGCTTGTCCACCCCCTGCGCAAATTTTGCGTAAAAAATGGCTGATATGGCTGTGAGCCATACCCACTTGACGCGCCTACGCGCCCGTGCTATAGTCGCCCCATGCCGCCCCATGCCGCCCCATGCGGTCAAGAAAGGAAGTAGGTATGGAACTGGACATAGATATTTTCCGCACACGCGGTAGGGCGGCGAAGATCGTGTCCGCTGATACCGAACGGGATTTGACGCCGACTGATTTGGAGGCGCTCTCGGAAGAGAAGGGGAGCAAGCCGAGCGCGGTGAAGCGGATTAGCGACCGCCACCACGCGCTAGCGCGGAACCTCGCGGGGGGCATGACGGAGCGGGATGCGGCGGTGATCTGCGGCCTCTCCCTGTCCCGTGTGTCCATCCTGAAAAGCGACCCAGCGTTCATTGAGCTCCTTGACTTCTATCGGGAGGGCGTGACGGAAGTGTACCGCGACATGCATGAGAAGCTGTCCGGCATTGCCTCAACCGCTCTCGATGAATTGAACGAACGACTGGAGGAGTCGCCGGAGAAGGTGACAACCGGTCAGCTGCTCGACATTGTGAAGATGGGCGCCGACCGTACGGGACATGGCCCTCAGACTACCGCCACAAACCTCAACGTGAATGTGGACATTGCAACTAAGCTGGAGGCCGCACGGAAGCGGAATGCCAGCCGACCGCTTACAATTGAAGGAGACGTGGAAGATGTCGTATGATCCGACCCACCTGACTGAACGTACTCGAGACCAGCTGCTCGCGGACTTTGATGGGGTGAACCCCGAACAGTTGAAGATGCTCAACTTGATCTTCTCGCTGTTCAAGGCCATTGATGGAGCCGGTGCAACCTCCCCCGCTATCGCGGCTCTTACCCCTGTAACAACGCCGGACGCGACGGACGAGGCCTCGGCTATTGCACTGGCAAACGCAAACAAGGCAAAGATCAACGCCATCATCACAGCCCTCAAAGCCACGTAAGGTGCCTCATGTTTGATGAACTCATCCTTTTCCTCGCGGAATTCTCCAGCGACCCTCTTGGCTTCGTGTACGCGAGTTTTCCGTGGGGCGAGGCTGGGGAACTCGAAGATATGTCGGGGCCGGAGCAATGGCAGATCGCCATCCTCACCGACCTCGGCGAAGGACTTATCAGTGTGGACGAGGCCATCCAGCTCGCCCGTACTTCCGGTCACGGTATCGGGAAGTCAGCCTGCGTTGCGTGGATTATCCTTTGGGCTATCTCGACGTACGAAGGTACGAAGGGAGTGGTCACGGCTAACACCGAGAACCAGCTCAAGACAAAGACATGGGCGGAGCTTGCTAAGTGGCACCGCCTGTTCATCGGGAAGGATTTGTTCAAGCTGACTGCCACGGCGTTGTTCAGCGTCGATCCCGCCCATGAAAAGACGTGGCGCATTGACATGGTGCCTTGGAGCGAGCGGAACACGGAAGCGTTCGCCGGTCTCCATAACCAAGGCAAGCGCATCCTTATTATCTTCGACGAGGCCTCGGCCATCCCCGACGTCATTTGGGAGGTCACGGAAGGTGCGCTTACCGACCGTAACACTCAGATCATCTGGTGCGTGTTCGGGAACCCGACGAAGAATAAGGGGAGGTTCAGGGAGTGCTTCAGCGGCGGTAAGTTCGCTCACCGCTGGCTGAGTGCTGCCATCGACTCCCGCACCGTTTCGATCTCGGATAAGAAACAGCTGCAGAAGTGGGTGGACGACTATGGCGAGGATAGCGACTTTGTTCGCGTCCGCGTCCGTGGCGTGTTCCCCCGTATCGACGCTGAGTCGTTCATCGACTACGCAACCGCGTCAGGAGCTGTTGACCGATTGATCGAGTATAACTCAGGTCACGTGGTGCTCGGAGTGGACGTCGGGCGCTTCGGTGATGACCCCTCGGTTATATATCCGCGGTGCGGGAGGGATGCGCGCAGTCGCCCCCCTATCATCCTGCAGGGCTTGGACACAATGAAACTTGCGGCTCGTGTCGTCCTCGAATACCACAGGTACGGCGCCATCATGGTGTTCGTGGATGCTGGTGGTGTCGGGGGTGGCGTGGTCGACAGGCTCCGCCAGCTCCAAATCCCCGTGATCGCCGTTGATTTTGGTGAGTCGCCGGACGGCACGAACCTCGATGACGGTGCGAAGTATGCGAACAAACGCGCTGAGATTTGGGGCGGGATGCGGACTTGGCTCAAGACGGGGAGTATCCCCGATGTTGAGGTCGGCGACAAGATAACCCTCGTCGACGAACTGACCGGCCCAGGCTACGGCTTGAACGCCAAAGAACAAATCTTGCTGGAAAGCAAGAAAGACATGCGGCGGAGGAACGTTCCAAGTCCTAACGTCGCGGACGCCCTCGCATGTACCTTCGCCTTCCCGCACGTTGAGTTTCGTGTGGAACAGGGGGAAAGAGAGAAGCCGGTGGTCATGCCAGAACATGACCCCTACGCCAGAGAAAACATCTATGGATAAGGAAGAAGAAATGTCCTTCAAAAGCCCTAAAGTGGAAACCCCACCGCCACCAGCAACACCAGCTCAGCTTGCCACTCCACCCGCCGATGGCGGCAATCCGGCGAGCGGTATGTCCTCATTCATCGGAAGCGGCAGCGCGATGTCGGCCTTCAACCGCAAGCCTAACACACAGAAAACATCCTTGATCGGAGGCTAACATGCAGATTTCTGCGGAGAACTTCAAGCTACGTAAGCAGGCGTTCTCCGCACTCCAGTATCATCGGCTTCCCTTCTGGAACCTGTGGCGCGAACTTGCAGACTTCTACCTGCCCAAGCGTTACGTCTGGTTGCAAAGTGACACCGAGCGGCGAGTGCGGAACGCGAAGAACCCCCACATTCTGGACGGTACGGGGACGGCTGCGGCGAGGGTATTGGCGGCGGGGATGCTCAACGGCATCACATCGCCGTCACGCCCTTGGTTCAGCCTACGTATCCCAGGTTTTTCGGATGACCCCGACAGCGAGGCTCGCCTGTGGGTTGACGAGGTAACCCGTAGGATGCTCACCATCATGAGCGAGACGAACCTGTACAACGCGCTCGCCACCATGTATCTTGACCTCGTTGTGTTCGGCAGTGCCGCCTGCCTTATCTACGAGGACACGGAGAAGGTGTTCCGCTGTTACAGCCCCGCCCTCGGTGAATATTACTTCGGGCAGGACTTCCGCGGACTGGTCAACACCTTCGGGCGCGAGATCAGTATGACCGTGGCGCAGATCGTCGGACAGTTCGGAAAAGAGAACTGCTCCCACAGCGTGCGGGAGGCGTTCGAGGCCGGTGGCGCGCGGCTGCAAGACTACCATAAAGTCTCCCACCTGATCGAGGAGAACGTGGACGGCAAGAGTAAGATCGCGAAGAAGTTCCGCTTCCGTGAAACCTATTGGGAAAGCGGGGCGAATGAGGATAAGGTACTGGCGGAGCGGGGCTTCAACGAAATGCCAGGTATTTTCCCTCGTTGGGAACTTACAGCGAACGATGCCTACGGCACAAGTCCGGCGATGGACGCCCTGCCTGATGTCATCCAACTCCAGCATGAGACGAAGAAGAAAGCGCAGGGCCTCGATAAGATGGTCTCCCCGCCGGTAATCGCCGATATTCAGCTGAAGCACAGCCCAACGTCCCTCGTCCCTAACGGTGTAACGTACATCGCAGGGAATAACAACATGGGCGTCCGCCCTGCGTATCAAGTCCAAATTCCTTTGCAGGAACTGGCAATGGATATTCAGGACGTTCGCACCCGCGTTCGCGAGACCTTCCACAACCCGCTGTTCAACATGATCAGCCAACTTGACACTGTTCGCAGTGCCACGGAGATCGACGCAAGGCGTGAAGAGAAGCTCGTCCTCTTGGGCAGCGTCTTGGAGCGCTTCGAGAATGAAGCCCTTGACCCACTGATCAATCGGGTGTTCCAGATCATGCTGCGTCAGGGACTGTTGCCGGAACCGCCGGAAGAGATCGGGGATGCCCCTATCGAAATCCAGTACGTGTCCATCTTGTCCACCGCCCAGAAAGCAATCGGTGCTGCACCGGTTGAGCGTTGGGTAGGTCTGGTCGGGAACCTCGCGGCGGTCGCCCCGCAGGTCTTGAAGGTGCCGAATTGGGAAGAACTCGTACGCAACTACGGCGAGGCAATCGGCGTCGCGGCTCGCGACATGAACAGCCGTGCAACGGTGGACGCGATGAACGAAGAAGAACGGGCTCAGCAGGAAGCGCAAGAGGCACAGGTCACGGGGGCAAACCTCGTGGACGGCGCCAAGCAGCTTTCCGAAACAGACGTGGGCGGAGGCGCGAATGCACTGCAGGCGATGCTCGGATAACGAGGGTGGTCGCCAACCCGCTGGGCGGGCGAAAAAAAGTTGCGGAAGAAATGCAGTGTACCCGTACGGGTTGACGGGTGCAGGTTCCCCCATAATAAATCCCGAAGGGAAGGGCGGCGCCTACGGCGCCGACCGCACCCGAAGGGCTTTATGGGAACTAAGCCGGTCAAACAAGTTTCTGGCTCCGCAATCCTTTTTTGACCCACCCCGTTCCGTTCGTACGGCCACTGAATCCGCTTACCGCAGTAGGCAATAACTGGTATGGCTCGTTGACAGCCCTCACAAATCATGGTAGACATAATGACAGACAAACAACCATCGGCGTTAGATCGTCAGAAGATCGTAGCTACCAGATTAACTTCCGCAGTAAACCTCCTGATGGCATCCAGAGAGGGGCGGGAATATATCTGGTGGCTACTCTCCATATCAAAAATCGGCAATCAGCCGTTTTCATCCGACCCGCTGCAGATGGCTTTTAACTGCGGTGAGCTTAACGTGGGTAATACAGTCCTAGCCCACCTACTTGAAAACTGCCCTGACGGGTATATGCAAATGCAAAAGGAACAGGCAGATGACGACCGAACCTACTCAAACGTCCTCCACAGCGACGACTGAGGCGCCCTCACTGGTGTCGACAGCAACTGAAACCGTGACCACAACGCCAGCTCCAACGGAGCAGGCGACGACCACGGAACCTACACAAACAGAAACACAGACGCAGGAGTTTACTCCAATTGCGTTTGAAGCTTTTCAGGTGCCGGAAGGTATCGAGTTCAGCCCTGAACAGCAGACAGAATTTCTTGGTATCCTGAATAACCAAGAACTTTCAGCAACTCAAAAAGCGCAAGAGTTGATGAACATGCACAGTGCAGCAGCTCAGGCGGCCTCGGAAGCGGGTAGCCAAGCGTGGGCGGATTTGCAAACCAACTGGCAGAATGAAGTACGGACAGACTCAGCCTTGGGCGGCGCTAACCTGGAAGGCACACTGACCGGCATTTCAAAGGTAATTGATCAGCATGGATCGCCTGAGCTTCGCGAGATTTTCAACTCGACTGGTGCAGGTAACAATATCCATATGATCCGTTTCCTCCATAACATCAGCCAGCAACTTAACGAAGGGTCGCCCGTCACAGGCGCACCTGCAGACACACCCAAAACAGCTGCCGAAACATTGTACGGCGGTAAAAAGTAAAGGAAACTTTCAATGGCTGTACTTGCCACCGAAAACCCTACCCTGCTGGATTTGGCGCGTCGTCAAAATCCTGACGGCTCTATCGCAACCATTGTTGAAATGCTGACGCAGACCAACGAAATCTTGCAGGACATGAGCTGGATTGAGGGCAACCTCACAACCGGTCACCGCACAACAGTTCGTACTGGTATCCCTGAACCGACATGGCGTAAAATTTACGGCGGCGTTCAGCCTACCAAATCGACAACCGCGCAGATCACTGACAACACAGGTATGCTCGAAGCGTATGCGGAAGTTGACAAGGCTTTGGCTGATTTGAACGGCAACACTGCTGAGTTCCGCCTGTCGGAAGATCGCCCTCATATCGAGGGTATCAACATTAAGCTGGCTCGCACCATTTTCTACGGTAACGAAGGTACTGAACCAGCTGCCTTTACCGGCCTGACCCCACGTTACAATAGTGCTTCGGCGGAAAACGTGGAAAATATCATCAACGGTGGTGTAGGTTCTACGACCACAGACAACCAGTCTATCTGGCTGTGCGTGTGGGGGCCGAACACTGGTCATGGTATCGTGCCTAAAGGCTCCAACGCGGGTCTGCAGTTCGATGACAAAGGTCAGGTTACTATCGAAAACGTGGATGGCAACGGCGGTCGTATGGAAGCATACCGTTCGCACTACCGTCTTGATGGTGGTCTAACCCTGCGTGATTGGCGCTACTTCATCCGCATCCCTAACATCAGCAAGGCGGCTCTTACCCCTGATGCGTCCGGCGGTGCAAACCTGCCCGACCTGATGTTTGAAGCGATTGAGCGTATCCCCGTCCTGACAATGGGTCGCGCCGCCTTCTACATGAGCCGTGGTGTTCGCACCAAGCTGCGCCAGCAGTCCGCGAAAGCCGTCAAGAACTCTACACTGACCATTGAACAGGTTGGTGGCGTTCCGCTGATGTCCTTCCACGGTATTCCAGTTCGCCGTTGCGATGCTCTCGCAGCTGATGAAGCTTTCGTAGCTGGTCTGCCAGCCTAAGGAGCCAAAGACATGATCTTGGACAAACGATCTGAATTTTTTGCGGGGGTAGCTATCCCCGCAGCCGCTGGCACTTCCATCCTCGGTGACGTAATCGACATCAAGGACGTGCGTGACATTGGTAACGGCCAGCCGCTGTACTGGTATTTTGCCGCAACAGAAACTGCTGTTGGTGGTACTTCCGTTCAGCTTAACCTCGTCTCCTCGGACGCAGCCGCGATGACTTCGCCTGTAGTACACGCCTCCACTGGCGCCGTACCATTGGCCAGCCTGACCCCTGAGAAGTTGGCGGCCATGCTGACTGTTCCACTGGAAGGCACTCCGTACAAGCGCTACATCGGCATCCAAGCTGTCGTAGTCGGTACATTCACAGCAGGCAAGATTGCCTCCGGCTTTACGCTTGACGCGCACGGCTGGAAAGCCTACAAGGAAGGACAGGGCTAATGCAGGTTAACCTTCGCAACGATTGGTTCGGCCCTGACAGCACGCTGTACCGGCGCGATCATAACCCCCATGAGTTTTCGGACGAGTGGAAAAAACTTCTTCCACCTTCCGCCAAAATCATCGGTGATGCCGGCGATGAAGGGGACGATGAAAACGCTGAGACCGTAAAGACTCAGCTTAAAAAATAAAGGAAATCAGTCGTGATCGCAGATGAAGTTAGTATTTACAATCTGGCTCTAAACGCCGTTGGCGCACGTAGCAACATCTCGGCCACGACTGAAAAAGACAGGGGGGCTGAGGTTTGCCGCCTGTGGTATCCGGTAGTGAGGGATCAGATACTGTCGGCGGCTCCTTGGCCTTCCTGTCGCAAAACAACCCGTCTTGCACTTTACCGCGCACAGGATGATGATAAATGGCAAACAGGGGAACCTGACCCCCTTTACAACTATTCATATACCGTACCCGATGACATGCTCTACCCGCGCTACCTTACAAACTTTGCGCGTTTCGAGCTGTCCACTTCCACCAACGACCAGCAAGTTATCATGACGAATGATCCAGCTCCAATGCTGGTTTATACATTCCGTCAGCCACTTGTGCAGCGTTGGGAAGGCCCGCTAGGTATGGCAATTGTCTATGGCTTGGCCGCTCATATTTGTATGCCCCTGACGGGTAAACCGAACCGTGCAGCAGGCCTTGTCCAACAGGCTAACGATTTGATTTTGACAGCGCGACTGTCCGCCGCTAATGAGGATAATATGGCCGTCGAAACTATTCCAGAGTGGATACGTGCGCGGGGTTATTCAAACCCGCGGGAAGATCGCTACTATTATCCATACGGCACGTTGTTGGCTGGAGGTGTAACTAATGTCCGTTGAGCTTATTAAGTATGCCTTTTCGTCGGGGGAGATTTCCCCAACACTTTACGGCCGTTCTGACCTGACCAAGTTTGATATGGGCATGGCGTTGGCTTATAATTGGTTCGTTGATTATCGAGGTGGCTTGTCCACTCGACCTGGTACTGAGTTTGTTGACTACGTACCGCTCGAAGATCAGCCGACTAAAATGTTTACATTCCGTTTTTCCCCTGCACTGGCCGACAACTATGTACTGTTGTTCGGCCATAACTATATGATGCCAATTCAGAATGGTGGGTATATCACACGTCGTCAGCGCGTATGGACGATGGACACACCTGAGCCAAATGGCAAGTGGCTTGGGAACACAGCGGATTACGCTGCTTTGGATTGGGTTAAGGTTGTGGCCTCGACGGATTTCCCTCAGTTTGTGGGAGCTACGCTCGAGGTCAATGCGCTAGATGGAACGGGTGTTCGGCTTACTAACGTGGCCGATAAACAGCAGATTGACACCACATCATTCGTCGGCGGCTCGATCACCGTTGAGCAGATCGTACGCGTTGCAACACCTTACGCTGGAACGGACTTGGACGAACTTAGTCTTTTCCAAATCCGAAACACCTGCCGCATGACACATCCCCGCTACCCAATTAAAAACTTGGTACGAGGGGTCAATTCGGAGTGGTCAATCAATGATGAGGTTATTGGGAATAATATTCCTATCGCGACGGGTCTCGGCGCAACACCATCTACGAGTGGCCCGATTTCATTTCTGTTCGCGGTGACCTCGATCAATGCGGATGGTCTTGAGTCGCCTATGTCTAAACCATTCCGTGTCACGGACTGCGTGAACTATACAACCGAGGCCGGTAGTTGCCGATTTACTTGGTCACAGGTGGCGGGTGCAATTGAGTACCGCGTTTACCGCTCCGTGATTGTCGGCACTGGCGGCCCGATTACATTCGGCGCTCAGCTTGGCTACTTGGGGACGACAAAAACAACTGACTTCATTGACAGTAACATCATTCCAGACTTCACCAAGTCACCCCCTTCTCCACGTAACCCATTTGCACGAGGTTCGATTTATGAAATAGTCGTGACATCACCTGGTACTGGTTACACAGACATACCGGACATAGTAGCGTCAGGCGCCGGAGTTGATTTCCTTGCCTATGGAAACCCGTCGATCAACGGGGCGCTGGGTTCTGTAACCATCATCCGTGAGGGTACAGGTTATCCTAAAAACACTGTCATCACGACAAGCGGTGGTGGAGGTAGTGGGGCTACATTCTCAACCAAGGTGACTGAACTTACAGGGACATACCCCTCGATCTCAGCTATCTTCCAACAGCGTCAGGTCTACGCCGCATCATACAATAACCCCCTGACATTGTGGGCAAGTCAGACGAGTAAGTTTAATATCTTCGACGAGTCTGCTGTTCTGGTTTCGTCGGACGCTTATGAGTTTGAAGTGGATAGCACAGAAATTTCACCTATCCGGCATATGTTCTCAATGCGTGGTGGTCTGCTTTTGCTCAGCCAAACTGGCGTGTGGATGTTGACGGGTGGTAGTAATCAGCAAGCGGTTACACCTACCAATGCCTTGGCTGACCCGCAGTCTTATACCGGCGTCAGTGACGTGGTGCCGCTGAAGATCGGGCCAGACCTACTTTACGTGGAAGGGAAGGGTTACTCCGTTCGCCTTCTATCCTACAATGACTTCTCCAAGATTTACTCAGGAGAAGATAAAAGCGTGCTATCAAACCATTTATTTGGGCCAGGTTATAAGATCATTAAGTGGGCTTATGCTGAGAACCCGTTTAAAATGGTATGGGGAGTTCGTGAGGATGGTGCGATCGTTTGCTTCACTATGGTTAAGGAGCAAGAGGTCTATGGCTGGACTTGGGGACAAACCAAAGGGCTGTTTGTCGATATTGTGTCGGTGCAGGAAAATGACTTCGACTATTGTTACACAACTGTTATCCGACTGGTCAATGGTATGTGGCGCAAATATGTGGAACGCATTGCCCCTAGAGACTTTCTTAACGTAGAAGACTCTTGGTGTGTGGATAGTGGGTTAAAACTATTCACTGGTCAAATGGTAACGCCTGATAACACACTGACAATCTCACCTGAGTATGAGGATATTTTTACTGACACTAGTGGGAATACTCAGACTATTAAAAAGGTAAAACTTACTGCGGCGTTGTTCTCGTTCAATACCGCCAGTTTGGATTATGTTGTTAGAGCTGCTGGGGGTATATTCCGTGTAACACGGTTTATAAACTCTAAAGAGGTTGAGGCTAACGTAATAACCTCGGCGACAAAACTACTACCGGAAGACCCTGATAAGAGGGTTATGCCTGTAGCAGCCGGCGATTGGTATTACACAAAACCAGTTACAATTATTTACGGGCTGTCCCATCTGGAAGGTGAAACGGTTTCTATCTTAGCCGATGGTAATGTGGCTGCTCCGCAGAAAGTTGTTAATGGTAGTATAACTTTACAGCAATCAGCTACTAAAGTTATTGTGGGCTTGCCTTATTCCTGTGTAGCTAAGACGCTGCCAGACACTACACAACAAGCTGTTATCGAGGCTAAGCGGAAACGTACTGTTGGTCTTGGTATAAGGTTTAACGAAACTCGGGGATTGATGTATGGTATATCGCTTAAAGAAAGTGACCTGTACGCAGTTCGCGAAAGAACCACAGAGCCTTATGGGGTTCCGACCAAAATGATTAATGGCGTAAAATATGTAATACCCTCTACGGAATGGGGGGAAGATAACCAAACTTACTTTGTGCAGAATAACCCGTTACCCTCCACAATCTTAGGTCTTGTAACGGATATGGAAATTGGGGATGACTCAGAATGATTGAAATTAAACATTTGGATTTTATCCCTGATCTTTCTTACACAGACTATTCGCGTAAGGAGCTTCTAACTGTTGGGGCTGTTGTGCGAGAAATAGAAAAAGCATCCACAGACATTTGGGTGGTGCTCAACGACAACATACCGTTACTGGTTGGGGGTATCATCCCCCAATCACTCGTCTGCACTCCCCGCTTGTGGTTCCTTCTTTGTAAGGAGTTCACAACGGGGAATGTTAATTGGAACCTCCGCGCACTTAAACAGTTGATGAAAGTGCTGGATGAAAAACATGGGCGCGTGGAAACGCTGGTTGAAGATGGTTGGGAGCAGGGCAGAAAGTTTGCCACGTTCTGCGGTTTCCGTCTCACCGATCGTACCTACGAACTCGATAACAAAACCTACGTAGTTATGGAGCGGTGATATGGCTTTTATGGCAGCAATTCCGGCGGCACTTGGCTCTATGGCCGGTGGTATCGGCACCGCCCTGTCCGTCGGTGGTGCGATTATGGGCGGCGTGTCCGCCATGCAGCAGGCAAAGTATCAGGCTGAAGTTGCTAAAAACAATGCCAAGGTTGCACAAGACAATGCGAACAGAGAAACGACTGCAACACAACAGCGTATTATGCAGTCTGATAATGAACTTGCGGCGCTGGCTGGTGAACAGCTTGCAACGCAGGGTGCATCCGGTCTGTCCACTGGTGGGCGTACTCAGTTCCTTACCCGCAAGCAGACCAAGACGATTGGAAGGCAGGACGCCCTGAACATTAATGAACAGGGTACGCAGACGGCGCGGAACTATTTGCAACAGTCTGCGGATTTCCGTAGTGAAGCTAACATGGCTAAGTCGGCGGGGCGTAACGCATTGCTGCAATCCGTGATTGGAGTGGCGGGTTCGTTGGTGGGTACCTCGAAGTCAACATCGTCGACCAGTGCTATGGCGATGAAGAATGACCCTTGGGTTACTCGTAAAACAAATATGAGAGTGAGAACGGTATGAAGGTTCCAATCTTAACTACAACACGGACAACACCACAGGCAACTCCGCAGCAGTACTCGCGTCAACAGGCAAATCCAGACGCCTTTGGCGCCGGTGTTGCTACGCAATTGCAGAAGTTGGGCGCTGCTCTCACTGTTGAAAAGCAGAAAAAAGAGAAGTTTGATGTAACGCGGGAGTACATTGCAGAGACTACCGCGCTGCAACAGGATATGTTTGAACGGCAGCAGAACGCCCCTCTTGGTGCTGAAGGCTTCACCGAGTCCATTATGATGGACTACGACGAGCGGCACAAAGGTATTACCGATAACCTGCGTAAGCGAGGTTTTTCGGAAGAGGCCATTTCGGAAATGGATACTCGCCTAGCCGGTCTCCGCGACAGTGTGCTCGGGCAGTCCATCAAGTTTCAGGCTGGTTCATATCAGACCAAAGTCCTCTCGGAGTTTGAGGAAGTCGGTACGAACCTGACGCAGATCGCCAGTATGAACCCAGATGATATGCAGGGGGCATTGGACGAACTGAACAAGGCTGTGGATGAAATCCCGAACATCGACGCCGAGACTCGGGCACAGATGAAAAGCAAGAACGCCTCTGCCATCCGCATAGCTGCGGCGCAGGGGCTTGCCCGTCTCGAACCTGACCTCGTAGTTAATGCGCTAACAGGAGGTGCTACTGCAACTAACTACCGCGATGCTATCGCCTCTATCGAGAGTGCCGGTAGTGGTGGTTATTCCGCGGTCGGCCCTACTCATCCTAAGATGGGGCGTGCCCTAGGTCGTTATCAGATTATGGAAGCTAATATTGGCCCGTGGTCCGAGAAATATCTGGGTCGCCGTGTAACCACAGAAGAGTTCATGAAGAACCCCGCCATTCAGGATGCCCTGTTTGACGGTCAGTTCGGGTCTTATGTGGCTAAGTATGGCGAAGAAAAAGCAGCTCAGGCTTGGTTTGGTGGCGCAGGTAGTATCGGGAAGTTGGAACGGTCTGACTCGCTCGGCACTTCCGTCGGTGACTACGGTGGTAAGTTTCTTGCGGCTCTCGGTAAACGGACGCTACCAAAGGACGGCAAGACCGGCAATGCCGTGCTTGATAGCTTGACTGCGCAGGAACGTATGCAGGTACTTGGCCAAGCCCAGACTGCAATAAACCAACGTCAGACAAGTATGAAGGCACCGTTGCAGGTTCAGCTGGATAACGCGCAGTCGGCCTACATGAACACCGGCGAGTACGCAGGCCCTACACCATCGAAGGAACAGTTCATAGCTGCGTTCGGTGCGGTGGAAGGACAGCAGAAGTACGGTGAGCTTGTGTCCGCACAACAGGCTGGGGCGTTCGTTAAAGGAATGTCCACAGCTACGGAAGCGCAGATACAGGCACAGCTTGCCGCGATGCGCCCGACCGATACCTCGTCCCCTACTTACGCGGTGGAACAAAAGCAGTACGAGGCGGCAAGGACTGCGGCTGACCGTGTTATTAAGATGCGGACAGACGATCCCGCCAACTATGTGATGAACCAGTTCCCAAACGTCCGTGAGACTATGGGGAATATGGAAAGTGGTGAACAGCGTACAGCGGCCTACGCTGCGATGGATGCCGCTTATGATCAGCTTGGTATCTTGAAAGAGAACCGTATGCCGCTCACGTCACTCGCCGCGCAGCAAGCTGTATCGGCGTATAACAACAGTCGGCCAGAAGATAAGCTCGCCATGATTACCTCTTGGCGGGGGGAAATGGGCAACCTGTATGGACAGGGCTTGAAACAGCTTGCGAAGGAAGGTCTACCAGTTCCGGCCTATCTTAGCGGGTTGTTGCAAGAGTCACCTGCGCATAGTGGGGTTGCGGCGAATGTTCTGCGCGGTATGGATATGATCGAGCATGACAAGTCATTGAAACCAAACTACAGTGAAACGAACAAAGTGTTCCGTGATACTATGGGCGATGCACAGCGGGCACTCAATCCGATTGCCAGTGGTGCGATGGTCGATGCGGCTACCGCGCTTTACGTCTTCCGTGGCGGCTCGTCAGAAGCTATTGACCCTGACCTGATGCAGGGAGCTATCCGCGATGTGCTTGGCGGTTCCGCCGAGAACACAGACACTGGTATCCTCGACATGCGCACAGGTACATTCTTCAATAACATTACAGAACACACAATACTTCCGGTCGGTACAACCGGCACTCAGTTTAGTAAGTGGAAGGATGGGTTGGTTGCGGATGATCTTATTGAGTTGTCCGCAACAGGCAAGTACCCACAGTATAAAAATGGCCAAGACGCTACGGCGGAGGACATTGTTAACGAAGGGGTATTCATCAAGGTGGCGCCTAATGAGTATATCGTAAAGATGGACTCGGATGCGGGGGCGCTTGTCACAGATGATGGTGGGTACTATCGTATGCGTATCACACCTGAAGAAGTTAATAACGAGGGCAAGGTAACAGTTGGCCCTGTCACCATCGGAGGTGGGCAATGAGTTATTACGAAGGAGATATTAATCATCTAGGGGCTCCAACGCCTTCACAAGGGCCGACTAGCTCCTTCGGTGAAAACTTCACAGCCGCGCTGAACAAGCAGTACAAAGTTGACTCCATGTACTCCCTCGAGGGGGAAATGGAAAACCTGTACAATGCGAACGTGCAGCGTATTAAAGACCTGACGGGGGAGGACTTGTCCCTCCCTCAGCTGCAGGGTATTAACATTTTGTCAGCTGCGACGGACCGGAAGTTGAACCGTTCCTCGTGGTTTTCCGGCTTGGGTAACGATGACCTCGTTAATCAACGCCTTCGCGAGTTCGACCAGCGTGAAGAACGGATTAAGGAACTGCAGGGCATGTACCCTGAAATCCGCTCGTTCGATCAGATGCTGGATGAGGTTGCGAAGGTTCGTGAACAGACTTTGGCTGCATCGGATGAAGTTGAAAGTACGGCTGGTCTGTCGGGTAGCGTAGGTGGAATGCTCGGCGGTATGGCCGGTTCGTTCTCCTTCCGCGATCCGCTTCTCGTAGCCTCGCTTTTTGTCGGCGGCTTCGGCTCCACCATTACAAAACGCCTTCTCAGCGAGGCGGGTGTAGCGGCTGGTATTGAAGCCGGTCAGCAGTTCGGTTTCGTACAACCTACGCAAGAGGCAATGGGAGAACAGGGGACTAACCCTTGGACTTCCATCATGTTGGCTGGTGCTGGTGCCGCCGTATTGCGTGGGGCGTTCGAGGGGGCGGCTCCGGCGTATCGTTCGCTTGAACGGCGCATTAGTCCTAACGCAGCACGGGCAAGGGAATTTGGGGCGGCTTTGGATGGGGCGCAAATGAATGACGCCATGATCGGGCGTATGTTTGAACGTGCGCCAGATACACCGTCCACACGGGCGGCACGGGCGGCATATGATGCGGATAAAGCGTTGCGGGATGGTTCGCCAAATGGCAAATCAAACTTCTCCGCCGAAACCTTTATGGCCGATATGCAGCGGACAAATGATGCGTATGACGGCGTAAGAACTGCAGCTCGTGTCGCGGACGATTACACTCGACCAGCCTTCATGGAAGAGGTATCGTTCAACCGCGCGTTGCTTCACTCGGAAAATCCGATGATCATAAATCGGCTGGATGATCTGGGCGCACGAGTTACGGAAGCGGATACGCGTGTTCAACAGCTCACTGAGTCGATCGAAAATCGGACTGTGGGTGATGCGGTAGGCCTCGTCGATGAAGTCTCCGGCGCCCGTGTCAAAGCGATCGAAGAGGAGATGATGCGAACGGGAGCTGACACGGCACGGCTGGAGCGGGAACTGGATACGATCATTGAGTCCATTGGCCCTGAACAGATTGCCAAGGCAGAGAAGGACTACCGGATTGGCCCGAAACGTCAGCTTGCTGATGCTCGTCGATCTGCCAAGGCTGCCCAACGTAATTACAACGTGGCGGCTAAAGAAGTTGATAACGCGCTGTCGGCGATGAAAGCTAGGCATGAGGCTGAAAATGCGGTGAAGATTGCCACAGCGATCCAGCCAAAGCTCGGCCTCCCGCAGTCCTCCCGTGTTCATATCGGGGACGGGATTATCTCCCCACTCGTACCGCAGCGAGCAATTGAACATGCTGCCGTGACGAAAGTTATGGCGGCGGAAGTTCCGAAGGTAGCTGATGCAGTCGTTGCCACCCCACGTGAGGGGGGGAAGATTGACATCGGTTTGGGTACTCCGATTGATGAAAAGTTCGAAGTGCCCTATGGTGTAACAGAAGATGGCAAGGTCGTCATTAAGACAGCGAAACAAATCATGGATGAGCTGGACGAAGATATTGCTATGGTCGAAGCTATGAGAGGTTGTGCGATATGACGGGATTTCTTGATTGCGTTCGTACGTCAGTTGAGTCTGGTCGTATTAACAAAAAGAAAGGTGATGAAATTGAACAGGCGTACCAGCAGGCGATTGATGACGGCATCGCCTCTGGTATGACTCCGCAAGCCGCTCGTGACGCCGCGAGTGGTAAGGCGCTTGAGAATGTTATGCAGCTGACGGCTGATAAACGCTGGCAGAAGATTAACGAGATCAGGAAGGCGCACGACATTTATGAGAAGTTCTCGAAGTCGAAAGACTTGCCCCGTACTATGGACGAGTTCATGGATGGGGTTGAGATTGCTTATGAACGTGTGCGCGGTCAGGCGATGGCGCTTCTTTCCGGCAATCTTGAGAAGTATCGTCCTCGCATGGCTGGTCTTGTACATTCCGTGCAGGACATGGATGACATTGTTCGTGCGGCCTACGGTGAAAAGACCGGCGCAACGGCTAAGGAATTGGCCGACGAAATTTATGCTACAAGTGAGTTCTTGCGTGAGCGGGCTAATCTGGAGGGTGCTTCCATTCCGGAGAATAAACAGCGCCGCCTCCCGCAGACTCATGACCGTCTTAAAGTTCGTCAGGTACCACGGGAGACTTGGGTAACGCAGCATATGGAACGGCTGGATTGGGACATCATGCGTTATGATGATAAGCCTATTCCGGTCGCATCACGTCAACAGGTTCTTGAACGTGTGTATGACAGCATCGTGACTGACGGCGCAAGTCGCATGACTCCAGGTCACACGCAGGTCGATCACTTGGCTACTCGGCTTTCCAAAAACCGTTTCCTTTACTACAAGGATGCGGCAAGCTATTTGGAAATGCAGAAGGCTTATGGCTCCGGCAACACGTTCCAGCAGACAGTTGGGATGATAGACTCCATGAGCCGTGACATCTCTATGCTTGAGAAGTTCGGTCCGAACCCTGTGTCGATGAAGTCATTCATCAGGAACGTGTCGGACATGAACGCGGCGAAACAGGACTTGGCGAAAGGAGCTACCAAAGCTAAGTCGATGCAGAAAAAGACTACCGAGGCCTTTGATCTGTTCACACGCCGGTACGACATGCACGCACTGAATGTGTTGAACGGGGAAGAGAATGCTATGGCACAGACTTTCTCAACAGTGCGTACAACGGTTATGGCGACAGCCCTGTCCGGTGCATACCTTGCCAACCTGTCGGACATCACGTTCGCCAAACATGCTGCACTTACAATGAAATTGCCAATGTCTGGTCACTTGCGAGCCTACATTAAAAACTTCGTACCAAACGCGCAGAACCGCGCAATGGCCATTCGGTCTGGCCTGATCGCGGAAAGCGCCGTGTCAATGGCCTCGTCGTATCAGCGTTACTTTGGGCCGCTGGATGGTGCGAATTGGGCGCGTCGATACTCGGACGTAGTTAACCGCGCTGGCTTGCTGACGCCTCATACACAGGCGGCGAAGTGGGCATGGGGTATGGAGCTCATGGGCACCTTCCTCGACTCCGCTAAGACTAAGTTCGATGACTTGCCGTATAATAAACTGTTCCGTGACCACGGGATTACAGAAGCCGATTGGGATTTGTTCCGCTCAACGCAAGCGTACACAGATCAGGGGGCAAGCATCCTTCGCCCGATCGACCTGTACAATCGTGCTGACGGTAACAAGCTGATCAACCAGCGGACGGCGGATAAGTTCCTCGACCTCATCCAGTACACATCGCGCATTGCGGTGCCGTCAGCGACTGGTCGGGTACGGGCAACCCTCGGTGGAGCTACTTCGGCGGCCACATTGATGGGACAGCTCGCACGAACCTTTGGCGCGCTTAAAGCCTTCCCAACCACGCTGATGCTTTTGCATGGGCGCGATATGCTTCGGCAGGAAGGGATGGGTAATAAGTTGAAATATGCCGCATCGTTCTTCACTTTCCTCACCTTGGGGGGTGCGTTCGTTACGCAGCTGAAGGAACTGGCCTATGGTCGTGACCCTATGAATATGATGACGCCGGAGTTCTGGGGTCGTTCAATTATGAACGGTGGCTCGCTTGGTATGCTTGGTGATGCAATCTTTAATAACATTAATGCAAATAACAGCGGGCTTGCGGAAAACATGGCTGGCCCACTGGTTAAGTTCGCAGACGACACACGTGGACTGACTATTGGTAATCTTGAGAAGCTGGTGACGGGGAAAGATACGAGCCTTACGAAAGACACGGTGCGTTATCTTGCCTCATATGGTCCTCGAGTATGGCAAGTGCGTCTATTGCTAGATCGTTTAATTAATGATACATTGTTAAAACATGGCGACCCCGCGGCCTATCGGCAGTTGCAACGGAGTAACCGAAAGAGACAGCAGGAAACAAAGCAGGGTGTATGGTGGGAACCTGGTCGTTCTCCTCGCGCACCGAACCTTGGTAATGCAATCGGGCGATAATTAAACTGGTATGGCTTTGTGAATAACGAACAGAGCCATACCAAACTCAAGGATAAATAACATGACAGTTAATACACAAACTGTTTACGTTTTGCATAGGGGGAATGGCGCAGCTGTAACTTTCCCGTACAACTTTCGACTAACCGAACCCTCTATGGTTAGAGTATCCCTACGTGATTATAATACAAAGGAGATTATAAGGGAGCTTCTCCATAGTGAGTATATCATTACTGGCGTCGACCTTAAAAACTATAGCGGGGGTTCCGTTACTTATCCAATAGCTGGTACACCAATATCATCCAACGTGGAAATTCTTATTGAGCGCGTGGTAACCTACACGCAAGAATTGGTGCTACTTAATGAAGGTGGGTTCTTTCCGGAAGCTGTCGAGTACCAGTTCGATAAGATAGTGTTTCAAATTCAACAGCTTTATCTAGCGTTGCAGGTGGCTGTTAAAGTTCCAGTAGGTGAAACTCCGCCTACTTTCTTTGTAACCGAGCCGAACAAGCTACTTTACCTTGACCCAGCCGGCGTGGTTAAGTCAAGTAACACGCCGCTCAATGAGGTTGACTTACGCATCGCTGGGGATGAAGCACTTGGTAAGCGCATTGACAGTCTTTTGTCTCTCGTGGCTAAAGAAGCAGACAGGGCTGATCAGGCTGCTAACCGTGCGGAGGCTGCGCGTAACGAGGCAGAACATCATGCGCAGGTTTCTCATGATTTAGTGGAAGCTGCAGTGGCGGGGTTCCAAGGTTTTAACGATGGGATGGCCTATGACTTTGGCTGGCTGTCCTCAGACATGACTTACTTTAACAGGGATTGGGGTACTTTATAATGGCTACAGTTGTTCAAATACGGCGTGGCAATACAGCGAAGATTGCGGCTTACTCGGGGCCAGTTGGGGAAATTATCTTCAACACTGACACCGGTCGTATTCACGTGCAGGATGGTGTTACGCTTGGGGGTATTCCTTTCGCCCTCGTCTCCGATCTTAGTGGCGGGGGCGGAGGTAATGGGGATATGACCAAAGCCGTCTACGATCCGACTGATCGACAAAAAGATGTCTTTGACATGGCCTCTATGGTTGAGGCCGCAGATGCTAAAGTTATGAAAGCCGCTGAACGGACTAAGCTGGCTTCCGTAGCTAACAACGCAACCAGCAACTCAACGGACGCTTACCTACTTGATCTGGCTAATGCTACGGGGAACCTCGCACAGTCTCGTGTAAATAATCTCACCGCCGACCTCGCGTCCAAGTTACCCGCAACAGCAAGAAACACTGCTGGGGGTGTTGCAGGGCTTGACGGCGATGGAAAGATCAGTAAAACGCAGCTACCAGCCTTGGCTATCACCGATACCTTCGTGGTTAACAGTGAGGCGGAAATGCTGGCCTTGTCCACGGCGGAGACAGGTGACATAGCTATCCGAACGGATTTACATACCACCTTTATTTTATCCGCTGATCCATATGATGTACTGGCAAATTGGGTGGAGCTTCTTGCACCACTCGCCGGTGTCACCTCGGTGGCTGGTGAGTCCGGTGTGGTTACGGCAAGTGCCCTTCTTCTTGCGCTTAACTTGGATAAGGTTAATAATACGTCAGATGCTAATAAGCCCATAAGCACGGCAACACAGGCGGCGCTTGACCAGAAGTGGGGCGCAACTACAATATCAATTGATTATGGAAATTTGTGAGGTTTAATTATGTCTACTGAAGTTCGTCATCGCCGCGCAACTACGGCGCATCTTGCTACTAAAACACCAGCGCAGTCTGAGTTTATCCACAACGTGGAGACTAATCGTATTCACGTTGGTGATGGTACCAGTGTGGGTGGTCACCCTGTGGCACTGCTTTCCGATGTAAACGCTCTTGTGAATTATTTCGGTTCAGTTGCGGAAGCCGCCGCTTTCTCTTACAGCCCTGAAATGAATTCCGTATTCATCTTCGGTTACTACGCTGCCGGTGATGGTGGTTTTAGTCTTTACAATCGTGTGGCCGCAGAGCCAACTCACGCCGGTAAATTCAAATCCGCTGATGGCGCTTGGTGGGAGTTGGACATGCGCAATGGTGTCAATGTCCTCCAGTTTGGTGCTAAAGGAAACGGTGTAGCTGACGACTTTCAAGCTATCCAGAATGCAATCAACGCTCTTTCCGCGATTGGCGGCATTATTCGTGTCCCTCGTGGGACATATAATCTTTCAGACGGACTGACTATCACCCAAAATACTGTGAATTGGCATGACACGAAACGAGTAAGTTTTATCGGTGACGGTTCAGGGCTGACTCGATTTTATTATACTGGCACAGTAGCAAACAAGGCCGTTATTCACTGGACTACAAGCGACGCTCTGGACACAGACGGTACTTACGGGAACTCTTGGGCGCGGATTGGCGGCTTCTCGGTTGAGGCTACTAACAAAGCATACTATGGTTTACACATCTCAGTAAAATCTTGGTTTGAGGCTGACGATATTAAGATCATTGGTGCTGTTGAAAAGAACTTCTATTTCATGTCAACTGTCTCATGGTCGGGTCGCTCTCTTAGGTCTTATGGCTCAAAGATAGGTATTCAGGCTGAATTGAGTGCTGCTCCTTTGGCTTTTAGCGTTCCAAATAACATCACGTTGATTGATTGCACGATTGGAAACGCTACGGTATGGGGTATGCACGCCCGAAATTGTGGCCCTATAAATCTTATCGGCGGTTCTATTGAAGGTAATGGAGCGCAAGGTGTCGATGCATCTGGTGGCATTTACATCATCCGCAATGATGCTGGAATTGGTGATGAGGCCGTAGCCATGAACATTCACGGCACGTACTTTGAACACAACGCCGGTGGCGCTGACGTGTATGTGTCGCAACAATCCAGCACGTATCCTTGTGCCGTGAATGTTATTGGCGCGAACTTCAATCGTGTTGATAGCGCGAAGTACACGACAAACAACATTCGCATGGAGGTTCTTGGAACTTCTTATGGACGTATCAATGTGATAGGCGGTGGCTTCAACTATGGCGGCTCATATTCTCCAAATGCTGCTCGACGCTGTTTATCACTTACTGGCAATGTAGCAAACAATGGCAACCAAATAAACTACGACAAGGCAACGGTTTTCCGCTCGGCGGTTGATGGCCCTTCAAACCTGAACGGTAATTGGGATATTCCTCAAGCTCGCGTGTTCGCGTCGTGCCGCGTTGAAGCCAATGGACTTCTTGCGAGGAAGCACAACGTAGCTGGCATCGTAAAGGGTGCGTCAGGTTCTGGACGGTATACAATCAACTTTAATTACCCAGCATCTTCTGGATCGCCGCAAGTGGTAGGTTCTGTAGTTGGTGGTGCGGGGTCTGTTTCGACGGTTGCGGAAACAGCCGCGTCTGTTACGATTGAAGTGAGAAACGCAAGTGGGGTAGTGACTGATCAAGCGTTTTCGGTACAAGTCACAGATGCTTAACGTTTATGTGATATACTAAATAAGAAACTGCCACAATCTTGAGGGGCGCGATTGTTTGAAGATTTTAAGGTTGTGGCAGATCAGATTGGTTGGTCATGGACTGTTGTTTTGGTCGTTCTTGTTACGCTTTATATTTAGTAGGCTGAGTTGTTCCTCTTATTACGTACCATAAAAAGCGTGGGTATATTACTACACTAAGATTACGGAAAGGGTTAAAATGGATTTTTTTAGTAAATGGGCAGTCATTTTCATGCGTGACCTGATGTCCGATTTCGGTATCGACTTACTCGATGCTGCAGCCATCATCGGTAATGCTGGGCATGAGTCTAATGGCTTCCTCGATCTGCAAGAGAAGAAGCCGCTGGTGAAAGGCTCGAAAGGTGGTTACGGCATCATGCAGTGGACAGGGCCCCGTCGACGTGAATACGAGGCGTACTGTGCGAGGAATAAATATAACCCTGCAGACATGCCGGTCAATTATAAATTCCTGTTCATTGAATTGAAAGGGCCTGAGGGTAAAGTGCTTGAACGGATGAAGGGCGCTAAGACGCTGAACGAAAAGACGAAAATCTTTTCCGACGTGTTCTTACGTCCAGGTATAAAGCATCTGAACAGCCGGTACGAGTGGGCTGCACGGGCTTTGTCCGCCTACAGTAAAGCACCACCGCCGGTTAAAACTGTGGTGGCTGATCCTGGTGAATTGGAAGCGAACCCTGCAAAGTCTAAGACGGTTATTATGTCCGTGATCACTGCGATCACGACACCGTTCGTAGCCTTCGCCGGTCTTGATTGGCGCGTCCAGCTTCTGCTGGTGACAGTCATCGTTGGCTTCTCTGTGTATGCAGTGAAGCGCCGGTTCGACCTGTTCAGTAACGTCAAGAAGTTGAAGGAACTTTTCGATGAGTGATTGGAAAATTTGGGCGCTCGTAGTCCTATTGACATTTACCCATTATGGTGTATACTGGTTGAGTAAGTCAGCAGTTTATAATCGGCTGCAATCCGATCAGGTAACAATTTTGAAAGGAGGAGAAGTTGTCGATCTTCAAGTGTATCAAGCTGACGATGATCGGCTTTGTCAGTTGCTTGGTGGTTGCTTGCGCGAACCCAAAACTGACTGACCCATGTGACATATTGGTCTCCCTCACCCCGTCACCAGAGACCAACTCCTATATCGTGAAAAATGATAAACCATTTGCTCAAGGTGTAGCTCGTCACAGAGGACGCTATGAGCAATACAAATGCAGGGGATGACATGAGTGTCACAACGAAGGAAATTTTGGCAGGTCTTACCCGCCACACCTTAACTTCCCTCGGCTCAATTATTCTCTGCTTTTCAATCTTGTGGGCGGTACTTAAACCTCATGCGGAGACATTCGTTCGGACAGCAATGGCCAGCGAACAAACCGCAATCGAGGCAAAGGTGGCGGTACTGGAGGGGAAAGTGGGGACGCTGCTTGAAGCATCACGCACGCAGTCGCGTACGCAAGATCGGATGGAGATCGACATTGGCTTCATCAAGGAAATGCAGCGTGAGCAGCGCGATGACATCAAGCAACTGCTGAAAGGAAATGGCCAGCGTTAAGCTGGCCTTTTCATTTTCGGGGTATATGCGTGACCGGTGGCTGCACCGGCAGCAAAGCCCTTGGTTAAGAGGTTCGCCTTTTCCATCACTTCCAACAGCCGCATGACGTTGTGCGCCGGTGTTCGCTCTTGAAGGAAATGGACAATGCGATGCTCAAGGACTGGTGTGTTCTTTTCTCTCAGATATGTTTCGTAGACAAAATGATAACACTCCTCAATAACACGGCCATCGCCGCCCGTTTTCATAGCTTTGAAAATGTCGGGCATTGTTGACTCAGCTTCAATTAACCAATCAAGAGCTTCAGCAAAGTGGTCGATTGTGATCGACTTATAACTACCCCCCGCGATCGCCGACACCATGCAAAGTTTTAGCAAATGCGCTACACGTCTTGCATTGTAGTGTGTCAGCTTGGGGTGGGATGGTGCTGGTTGACAGCCGCCTCGTGCCCAAGCATTGATTGCTTGTTTGGTTTCGTCCGTGAATTTCAACTCCCCCACGTGATCATTGATCAGCACAAGGTCGTCAAGTAAATCCTTGGACAGCTTATCGTCATTATCAAACAACTCAAACAGGTCAGTGTATTCCGTGCCCGATGAGTAGAGAAGAATGACACGCGACATGAAGCCCTGTTCCCATGCACCCTCCGGCAGGAAGGTGTTAAGGTATGACGGGGTTGTCGCGCTGAACATATTGAGCATGACGTGTTTGATGTCGATGCTTAGTTTATTCGTACGGCGTGTTTCCGAATAATTCTTACAGTCCCAAAGGTCTGTAAGGGCGTTCATAAATTCAGTGTCGTATGAGGGAAGAAAGACACCTAGCTCGTTCGGCACAATGGCGAGCGCATTGAAGATAAACACAGCGGGGTTGTGGGTTGGCTTGACCACTTTACGCTCGGCGGTTGCCAAGCTATCAATGAGCGAAGCCTTGGTTACACTGGACGGCGCGAGGCAAATCTTATGCCTTCCTTCCAATTCAGTGAGGAAGTCCCTCACCGTTCCGGTAGCCAAGGACTTACCTTCCCCTGCTCCCCCTACGCACACGGCGTACATATTGGGGTATAGTTTACCTTTAGCAGTTGTTATCCAAACCTTTCGTTCAACTGCCGCGGCGATTGTAAAGATGGCAGCCCACTTGCGCCATAACTTTGGCGAGCCCCTACCATCCGTATATTCCATAAAACCGTCAATCCAGTTACTAATCTTTCGGTTCATTTAGAACCTCCGGAAATCCAGCTTTGTCTCTGTGACTTGGCGTTGGCGGCTGTCATGGCCTTTCCATTTCTTAAGCCCGTCAGGGTTATTGTTATCGTCATGGTAGCCCCAATTCCAGCCAGTCATTGCTTCGGTGGGCACCACAAACTCACGACCTCTGGCCAAGGTCAACGGCGCTTTCAACGCCTCGAGTGCCCAAGGAATAATTTCATCTTCTTGTTCTTCGGGGTACTGGAATAGGATGGAGTCGTGTACTTGCATGAGTAGGTCAACGCGTCGTTCTCTCCACATTTTTAAAATGCCGATGTTGATTTCTTTAGCTGTCATGGCTTGTGGGGCAAAGGCAACTGCTTCACGTCTTACACTTGCGACTGTTGGGCGCCCGAAGAAAAAGCGTCTGGTTCCGTAAGGGGTGATGAGGTATCCGTTTTG
>JANKYG020460494.1:0-27836 GCA_026541955.2 Simalia boeleni
GAAAAACCGATCGCTGAGCTGGAAGCGCGCATCATCGAATTGCGCGCGACTGCCGACGTGGGCGACATCAATATCGATGGCGAGATCGCAAAGCTCGAGCAGCGCGCCGCCCGTACGCTGGCGCAGGCCACGCCGCGCGCCGCCGTCATGGCGCCTGTGACGGGCCCGGCCACGCCTGTGGACAAGGAGCGGCCTATCAGGAGCGAGGCCTACCGCCGCGCCGTGGCCAGCTTGCCTTGCGTCCGCTGCGGCATCGCTGGCATCAGTCAGTGTGCACACCGCAATAGCGGCAAGGGCATGGGCATCAAGACGAGCGACGTGGAGTCGTTTCCTCTCTGCGCAGATACCCCGGGCCGGCCGGGGTGTCACCGCCAGTTTGACAGCGGCGCGATCTTCAGCAGAGAGGAAAGGCGGCTCCAAGAAGCCTGCTGGGTTACTGAAACGCAGGCCGCCCTGCTGCAGCGTGCCGCCGTTCCTGAAGAAGTTGCTCGCCACATTAGGAGCCTGATACATGGTTGAGACATGGAAACCCGTCGTCGGCTACGAGAGCCTTTATGAGGTGTCAGACATGGGGCGGATTCGCTCGCTGGATCGCATCGACCCGTTAGGTCGGCTCAGACCGGGGCGGGTTCGAGGGACGCCAGTGGATGTGCGCGGCTCCGGCTATCGGTACGTATCCCTATCCCGCCGTGGGGTGGTCAAAAAATTCAATGTGCATGTGTTGGTGTTGGAGGCGTTTGTCGGGCCGAGGCCGACCCCAGCCCACCAAGCATGTCACGGCGACGGAGATAGAACTAACGCAACCCTCAGCAATTTGCGCTGGGATACAGCGGCGGCCAACAACGCTGACCGCTGGCTGCATGGCACGGAGTGTGCGGGCGAAAAGTCTCCCAGGGCGATCTTGACGGAAGAGATCGTGCGCTTGATCCGAGAAAGCTCGAAGTCGTCCCTGGAACTGGCGCCCCTCTTGGGCGTAGCCAGTTCGACTATTCGCGCCATTCGACTGCGCACGAATTGGAAACACCTTTGACGGCCGACACCCAGCGCCGCATCCACGCCATGGACCTGTGGCCCGCCGGCGTGCCGTACCCGCATGCCGCGTGACGCGCTCAACAACACCGAAGGAGAGAGGGATGTGCAACGCCATGGACTGGATGTCCGACCAGCTGCGCGCGCGCGAGACGCCGCCGCCCCCGCGCCGCTACAACCCACGCCCGCCCGGCGTGATCCTGCCCGGCGGCGGCCCCGACGTGCTGTTGCGCTACCTGCGCCAGCACCCAGGCCGCTGGCACGGCCATCAGGAGCTGGTGCTGGCCCTGGGGCGCAGCAAGGGCGAGGTGGACTGGGCGCTGAAGACGCTGACGGCAGCCGGGCAGATCGTCGCCGAGAGGGTGCAGTACCCGGGCCGCATGCCAGTCATGCGCTACCGGCTGGCCTAGCAGACCGCCTCCGGCGCCTCGATCAGCCCTCCGGCCTCGAAGCGCTCCGTCAGCGCGTCGAGCGCACGAGCATGCAGACTATGTGCATACCGCCGGATGAGGGCGCAGGCCTCGCGCACGGCCGCGAGGGTGACGCCGAAGCGCCGCGCGATGTCGGACATGGCCAGATCATCGCGCTGGCGCCTTGTGGCGAAGACATGCCAGGCGCAGTACAGCGCATACTCGCTGTCTTGTCGGGCCAGGGCTGGCTCGCAGTAGTGCGCCAGGCTGCGGACTCCTTGCGCCTTGATTGCCTGATGACCGTACAGGGCCTGGCAGGCGGCGACTTCGGCAGGGTGCGGCAGGTGCTGCACCATCGCCACCACCTGCGCAGCCTGAGCCCGCACTTCCAGCGGCGAAAGGCCGTGGAAATTGACGCGGCTTTCCTGCCGCGCGGGCAGATCGTTCCAGACGTGATTGAGCTTGACCAGGCGATCCAGGACGACGGCGGTCGGACTCTTGATCGACGGCGGCAAGGAGTGGATGAGAAACGCGACATGCAGGGCATGGCCGGCATCGCGAAAAATGGGCTGGTCGGGCACGCTGCGTCCTCGATGTTGCACTGGCGCGTGAGGATGGCAGGCGTGGAACGAGATTGGCTGTGCAAGCGGACGGTGCTTGAGGCATGGCCGGCTCGGGATGACGGGCCGCTGCCGCGCGTAGATTAGGGTGTGCACTTAGAAAAAGGGCTTGCGTTAGTGCATTAAATGCACTACATTACAGCCATGGGTTGCAGCAAGCGGCCCACCGCCCCGGCGGCACCGGGCATCCTGACCAGGGGCATCATCATGACCTACATCGCAATCACCGCCACCACGACCGACGTCGAACTGGAAGGCATCCGCTACAACGACATGCGCCGCGAAGCCCGCGAGCGCCGCGATGACGCCGCAGCTGTGCTCGACGAGCAGGGCGACCAGACGGTGCTGGAGTACCAGGAATTTGACGATGGCGTCGCGGCGCTGTTCTCGCCAGCCTTCGGTTACGCACTTGCAAACCAGTGGAGCGGTGGGGTGGGCGACTCGCTGCTGATCGAAAACGGCCAAGCCGATTCCATCGAGCATGCCGCCCAGCAGTGGCGCGATGCCAACGCAGCCTGATGGCGCACCATTTCTGCCGAATAGGCAGCTTTGCCACCAGGACAGGAGAAAACTCATGCTGCAAATTTCTGAATTCGCCCTCTCGACCCCTGAGCACGGCGTACTGCGCCGTGCTTCCTCGCGCCAAGCTGCCGAGGCTGCGGCTGCGCGGTACACACCTCCGCTGCAGGGGTACAGCATCGCCGAGGAGAAACGCCCCGCCGCCGCGCGCGGGTTATGCGTGGCGGTCGGCGGCCTGCACCGGACCTGGGAACTCGTGGTTGGCGAGGCCGATCCGCAGCGTGGGCTCTATCCCGTTACTGAGCGCGCCGCCCTGGCGCTCGGGATCGGCGGCCACGCATGTGCGCTGCGCGCTCCGGGCATCGTGACCCTGAGCGACGAACTTCAGGGACAGCCGGAAGTCGAGCACGAAGCGATTATCAACACCACGCACACCGACCCATGGTCGCCCGGCCGGGAGGCGGCGCGGGCCGTCGCAGCTGCGGCGCTGAACTCCACGGGGGCCCTGAACTGGGAGGCTCAGGAATACGGGCCGGCTTTGCGTCGTCTGCTGGACGAGCGCCATGCACGACACGCCTACACGGCTTACTGAGCCGATGGACGCCACCGTCCACCTGCGCATCCCGGCAGCCACCAAGGCGCGCTGGGTGCGCGAAAGCCGGGCCGCAGGAATGCGGCTCACCGACTGGATCGTGCAGCGCGTGGAGGCGCAGGACATGAAGCAGACCACTCCCATCATCCTGCCAGAAGGCCTGGTGTTCGCCGACCTGCAGCTGGCGCGCGACCCGGCCACGGGCGACGTGTCGTTTTCCACTCCCATCGTGGAGCGCATCGAGCGCGCCAGCGGACTGCCGGCGGGCTTTTTCATGGGCCAGGACGAGGGAGCGCTGGCGTCGCTCATCACCACTTGGTACGCCGCCCACCTGCAGGCCGGCGGCGAGCGTGACCCGGTGGCCGATGACCTGATTGCCGAGGCGCGCGACGAGGATGCGGCTGGCCAGCCCTACAGCCACCGGCCAGGGCAGGCATGACCCACGCCGATTTTCTCGCTTGGCATCAGCGCATGGGCTACACCCATGCCGCTGGCGCCGCAGCCCTGGGGGTCAGCCGCAGCGCCTACGCGAATCTGATGACGGGCACCCGGCGCGACAGCGGCACGCCGGTGCAATACGACCGCCGCACGGCCCTGGCCTGCGCAGCGCTGGAGGCTGGGCTGGCACCGGTGGGCGAGGCGTAGAAATAGGCCAGCCATTGCGCATTGACGAGCGTTGCCAGCCATTGCGCCGTGGCAACGCTCGTCAACAAGGCTGGCAACGGCGCCCCGAAACTGTAGGCACCCGTGCATTTCTTACAAAAGACTTGCATGCGCAACTTTATGTGCTATAAATATGCCAACCTGGCCATAGCCATATGCGCCACAGACAAAGGCTGCCATTGAGGCGGCCTTTGTCGCTTTTGCAGCCCGCCCGCCACGCGCATCGCCGCCTGGCGGGTTTTCTTTTTTCCGGTTGCCGCGCCCCAGGCGCATCCCGCATTCCTTCCGTCGGATGGACTTGACCTGCGGGCGCGGCTCCCATGCACACACGGGCCTGGCCGGCGCCCGCGCCCGATGCGGGCGTGCTTCCCAGGCGAGCTGCCGCCTGACAGCCGGCTTTGCAGACAAGGGCGGCGCCCAGCAGGGGCAGATCAACCCCTGTAAGCCCTCATGGAGCCACCCCACATGGATTCTTCCGATCGCATCCCGGCGCGCGCCAAGCCGGACTGGGACGCCATCGAGCGCGACTGGCGCACCGGGCGCTACACCAACCAGGAGTTGGCCGAGCACTACAGCCTGACCCGCCAGGCCATCAGCCGCCGCGCGATCAAGTACGAGTGGCAGCAAGATCTGACCGAGCCGATCCGCCAGGCCACGCGCGCTAAGCTCAATGCCCAGCTGGTCGAAAGCACCGCACAGCAGACTGTGGACGTGGTGCAGGCGGCTGCTGATCTCAACAGCGCCGTGATCCTGAGTCACCGCGCCGGGCTGCGGCGCATCAAAGCTATCCACGGCGCGCTGCTCGACCAGATCGAGCACGCAGTCACCCACCTGCCGGACTTGCCGGCGCTGGTGGCCGCCGCACGCGAGCCCGACGACGCCGGCCGGGACAAGGCCAACGACGCGCTTCGCCGCGCACTGGACCGCCCCGCGCTGGTCGACGACCTGAAGAAACTCGCCGAGATCGACGAGCGTGTGCGCCGAGGCGAGCGCGAGGCCTACGCCATCGACGACGGCAGCGGCAAGGACGCCAGCAGCATCGAGGAGCTGCTGCGCCGCCTGGGCGACTGAGAGAGCGGCATGGACGACCAGGCACTGCAGGGGCTGCGCCGGCTGCGCGGCGACCTGCGGGTGTTCTGCGCCCATGTCCTGAAAATCGCCGACAAGCAGGGCGCCACCCGCCCTTTTACGTGGAACCGCGCGCAGGAGCACGTGCATGCGCGGCTGCAGGAGCAGCTGCAGCGCACCGAGAAAGTGCGCGCACTGATCCTCAAGGGCCGCCAGCAGGGCATCAGCACCTATGTGGCTGCGCGCTTTTACCACCACGTCACCATGGCGCATGGGCGCCGCGCGCTGATCGTGGGGCACGAGCAAAAGTCCACCGACAGCCTGTTTTCCATGGTCAAGCGCTACCACGCGCACAGCCCGCTGGGCGTGAGCACCGGTGCCACGAACGCCAAGGAGCTGATCTTCGACCGGCTGGACAGCGGCTACAAGCTGGCCACCGCAGGCAGCGATGACGTGGGGCGCGGCAACACCGCCCAGGTGGCCCACCTCTCGGAATTTGCCTTCTGGCGCAACGCCCAGCAGCACATGGCTGGCCTGGGCAACACGGTGGCCGACCTGGCGGGCACCGAGATCATCATCGAGTCCACGGCCAACGGCCTGGGCAATGCGTTTCACGCCATGTGGCAAGCGGCCGAGGCGGGTCTGTCCGAATGGCTGCCCATCTTCGTGCCCTGGCACTGGCAGGATGAGTACCGCGCGCCGGTGCGCGAGGACCTGGAGCGGCGCCTGAGCGACGCCGACCGGCTGTACATGGCCGCGCACGGCCTGGACCTGGAGCAGATGCAGTGGCGCGCTAACAAGCTGGCCACCTACGGCACCGGCTTCGAATGGCTGTTCGCGCAGGAGTACCCGGCCACGGCCGCCGAGGCATTCGTCTCCAGCACCACCAACCCCTTGATCCCCACGGCGCTGGTGCAGGCGGCCATTGCGAGCGACTACCGCGACCCGGCCGCGCCGCTGGTGATCGGCTGCGACCCGGCCGGCGATGGCGCATCCGACGCCGACCGCACGGCCATAGCGTTTCGGCAGGGCCGCGTGTGCCGGCGCATCGAGTACCACGCCGGGCTGGACACCATGCAGATTGCCGGCCGACTGGCCGACTACCACCGCCAGCACCAGCCGGCCGCCCTTTTCGTGGACAAGGGCGGCCTGGGTGCCGGTGTGCATGACCGCCTGCGAGAGCTGGGCGTGCCGGTGATCGGCGTCAACAGCGCGCAGCGCGCCAACGACTCCGAACGCTACGACAACAAACGCGCCGAGATGTGGTGGCTGATGCGCGATTGGCTGGCCGACCAGCCCGTGCGGCTGCCCGACAACCTGGCCCTGGTGTCCGACCTCACGGGGCCGCAGCCCAAGCTGTCCAGCAACGGCCGCCGTTTGTTGGAGAAAAAAGACGACATGAAGGCCCGTGGCCTGCGCAGCCCGGACGGCGCCGACGCGCTGGCGCTGACCTTCGCGCAGCCGGTGGCCAGCGAGGCCGCTACCGACTACGCGCTGCGCCGCAGCCTGCCAGCCAAGACCAGCGTGGCTGGGTATTGAACAAGGAGAGCCCATCATGGGAAATGATCTGAATGAAGACGGCTTTGTGGGCCAGTTCGAGGACGGCCACGAGCGAGGCTTCGGCCTGAGTCTGGGCCGCGCATCGCAGGACCAGCGCGACATGGCGCAGGAGTTCGAGCAGCCGCAGGCGGATGAGCCCGTTGCCATTGCGGCGACCGACGATCCGACGCTGCGCATGCGTGCGGGCGCCCCTGCTGGTGTGTCCGGTGACACGGCGCAGGCAGCGCCCGTCTGGGATGCCCGCCAGGACGTGCGCGGCACAGACCTGCCGGCCGCCAGCGCCACATCCGCCGCAAGAAACGAGGGCGGCGACTGGGATAAAGGCTCGTTTGGCGAGGCATTCCGCCACTTCCGCAGCAGCGGGGCACAGGACTTCACCTGGCGCGGCAAGAAATTCACCACCCAGCTGGCATCCGAGGCGCGCGCCAATTCGCCACAGCCCTCCAAGGCTGCGCCGCCAGCACCCGCCCGGCCCGAGCGCGCGCAGGATGCCAGCGCCGACACACCCGATGCCAAGGAGCACACGCCCGCGCAGACGGCCGCCGACAGCAGCGCGTCTCTCGCGCCACGCCACTCGGACGACCCCGACCGCCTGGCGCGCACCGCGCGCGTGCGCCTGGCCGATGGCTCCACGCGGCCGGCCGAGTCCCTGGCCGAGGCGCTGGCAGCATCACGCGAAGACAAGGCGCGCCGCCCATGAGCGCGGACTCCGCTGCTGTGTACGACGCCGTTGCGCGCGAGGTGTTCGACGCCGGCCGTGACAGCGTGGTGGATGTGCAGCCGCTGGGCGCGCTGTTGCTGAGCGAGTTCGCGCAGGCGCGCCTGGATCGCCAGGAGACCGAGCAGCGCTGGCTGGACGACCTGCGTCAGTACAAGGGCCAGTACAGCGCCGAAGAAGAAGAGCACATGCAAGGCCCCAGCCGTGCCTTCGTGCGCAAGACGCGCACCAAGGTCAAGACGCTGGATGCACGCGTGGCGGACATGCTGTTTCCCGCCGGCGGCCAGGACAACTGGGCCATCGAGCCTACCCCCATGCCGCAACTCAGCGCCATGCAGCAGGCGCAGGTGCTGGCGCAGCTGGAGGCGGCCGCGCAGGAAAGCGGAACGCCACCAGACGAGGCGGCTGTCGCACAGGTCGTGACCCGCGTGGCGCGCAAGGCGGCTGATCGCATGGCGCTGCTGGTGTCGGACCAGCTGACCGAGACGCGCTACCGCAAGGCCGCGCTGGGCGCCATCCACGACTGCCACGTCTATGGCACCGGCTGCCTTAAGGGGCCTGTGGTGGCACGCCGCGCGCGCACCGTGTTCCGGCCGGCCGCCGGTGGCGGCTTTGAGCCGCACAGCGAATACTACGTCGCTCCCCAAATCAAGCATGTGCCGATCTGGCAGGTTTTCCCCGATATGTCGTCGGCCGACCTGGCCGGCTGCCGCTATGTCTGGGAGCGCCACATCCTCAGCCCGAGCGACATGGCCGAGCTGGCGCAAATCCCCGGATTCGACGCCCAGCGCGTGCGCGACTACCTGGCCGCGCACCCCCTGGGGCACAGCACCGACTCCAACGGCACCGAGGCGGAAATCCGCCGCCTGGGCATGCGCTCCAGCACCCAGCTGATGCACCAGGGCTATGAGGTTCTGGAGCGCTGGGGCTGGTTGATGGGCGAGCAGCTGGCGCAGGTCGGCGTGGAGGTGCCTGAGCCGCGCCGTCACGAGGCTTTCTTCGGCTGCGTGTGGATGCTGGCCAGCGGCGAGGTGATCCGCGCCCACCTGGCGGAGATCGACGGCAGCACTTGGCCCTACCACCTGTACCACTTCGACAAGGATGAGACATCGTTCTTCGGCGAGGGCCTGCCCGCCATCATGCGCGACGACCAGGCCATGATCAACGCCGCCACGCGGCTGTTGCTGGACAACGCTGCGCTGTCGGCTGGCCCCATGTGGGAGGTCAACCCACACCTGCTCGCCACCAGCGAGGCCGCCAGCCTGACCAATGTGCATGCCTGGCGCGTGTGGCTGCGCAACAACCAGCAGCCCGGCCAGCCCGCCGTGCGCGCGGTGTCCATCGACGGGCGCCTGGGAGACCTGCAAAGCCTGCGCCAGCTGTTCGAGGCCAGCGCCGACGAGACCACCGCCATCCCGCGCTACATGAGCGGCGAGAACGCCACGGCCGGCGCCGCTGGCACGGCTGCAGGCATGAGCATGCTGATGGCGGCGGCCAACATCGTCATCAAGGACCTGATCACCAGCTGGGACGAAGGCATCACCCGCCCGCTGATAGAGGCGCTGTACCGCTGGAACATGCGCCACTCCAAGGACGACTCCGTCAAAGGCGACTACCTGGTGCAGGCCACCGGCACGACCAGCCTGGTGGCCAAGGAGGTGCGCTCGCGCCAGCTCAACGAGTTCGCCGCCATGACGGCCAACCCGCTGGACGCGCCCTACATCAAGCGCGACGTGCTCAACCGCCTGCGCGCGCAGGCCCACGAGCTGCCCGATGTCGTCAAGACCGAGCAGGAGGTGGACCAAGAGCTGAAAGCCGCGCAGGGCAACGAGGCCGCCGCCATGCAGCAGCAGATGCTGCAGGCCCAGCTGCAAGAGGCCATCGCTCGCGGTCAGGAAGTCGCCGCCCGCGCCGAACTGCAGGCAGCCCGCGCCAAGGAGGCGCTGGCCAACGTGGAGCTGTCCGCCGCGCGTCGCCTGGACGCGACGATGGAAGCGTTCTACGCCGCGCTGCAAGCGGCCGGCATCACAGGCGCCAACCCGCTGGCCGCGCAGATGGCGGACGCCATGCTGCAAGACGCCGGCTATGTCGGCGCGCAAAAGACCGAAGAAGCCGCTCAGCAAGCTGCCGAGCAGATGGCGGCGCTGCAGGCGGCCGGCTCGCAAGACGCCGGCGCGATGCCAGCCGCCGGCGTCGCCGGTGTGCAGCCCGCCACCGGCCACTCTGGCGTGCGCCGTGGCATCCAGACGCTCGCGCTGGGCGACCAGGAGGCAGCTTGAGCGGCATCGACACACCAGAGCAATTGGTCGCCAGCTTTGCCGCCACGGCGCAGAACCGCGCCATGGCAGTCGTACTGGAGCGCCGCATCGAGGCGCTGCGCGACCAAATGGAGGCCTGCGACGCCCAGGACCTGGGCGCCTTGCAGGGCGCTGCGGCCGCGCTGCGCGCGCTGTTGCGGCTGACAACCGGCCTGCACGAGTAGGCACATTTTGAAAGGAGTCCGCATGGACAAGAACACGACGCGCGACGAGTTCGCGCAGGCGTTTGACGATGGCATCGCCATTGACGACGGCGCCGTCACCGAGGCCGATGTGATCGCTGCCGCGGACTCGGAGGCCGAACCGGAGAGCCCCGATGGCGATGGCGATCAGCAAGGCGCTACCGCCGCAGACCCGCAGGACGCGCCAGCCGCCGAGGAGCCAGCCGACCCGGCCGCGCAGATGGAGCTGGAACGCCAGCGCCTTCGCTCCTGGGAAGGTCGGCTGAAGGCGCGCGAGGCGCAGATCAAGGACCGCGAGGCGCAAATCGAGCAGCGCGCCGCCGGGGATGACGACGGCGCCGCCGCCGATGCCGTGGAGCAAGTCGCCGACGCGGTGGCAGCGGGCGAGCCGCTGGACGAGGTGCTGATGCAGCTCGAAGACGACTTCGGCCCGGAGTTCGTGCAGGCGCTGTCTTCGCTGGTGGACGCCAAGGTCTCGCGCATCGAGGCCAGCGTGGCCAAGCGCATGGACGAGCGCGTCAGCGGTGTCAACGCCGACGTGGGCGCGCTGATCGAGGCCATCAAGAACGACCGCCAGCGCGAGCACTTCGAGCACATCGCCGACCGCCACCCCGACTTCACGCTCATTGCCGCCAGCGCGCCGTTCGCCGAGTGGGTGAGCGCCAAGGGCGAGGAGGCGCAGAACATCGTCAACGCTGGCAGCGCCCGCCAGGTGTGCGCACTGCTCGATGAGTTCAAGCGCGGCCAGGCCAAGGGCACCTCCACGGACAACAACGCCGAGCAGGCGCAGGCAGCCGCCGTCGCGGTGCCCGCGCGCGCTGCCGGCCTGCGCTTGCCCGCAACGCCCGCCAGCAGCGACGACTACATGAGCGCCTGGGACGAGGCCTGAGAAACCGTTTTGGCCCGCCGGTCGCCAGCACACGCGAAGACCGGCACGCGAGCGAGCAACCGACGCGCAACGCTGTCCACGCCGCCCTACCGCGACACCCGCCACAAGGCGGGCCGCGGCTCAGGAGTACAGGTGTCCGGGGTGATGCACACGTCCAGGCGAATCGCTGCGATGACACCCGCCCGAAGCCGGGCGATTGACAACGTGGCACATCGAAAGGACTTCCTATGCCCACGACTACCTTTGGGGACATCTCCCCACGCACGGCCGCCTACGCGGCCAAAGAGCTGCTGCGCCGCGGCGTTCCCTACCTGGTGCTGGAGAAGTTCGGCCAAGCCAAAAACGTGGACGCCAACACCGGCATGGTGATGAAATTCCGCCGCTACGAAAGCCTGCCGACTGCGCCCAAGGTACTGACCGAAGGCGTGACACCGGCCAGCACCAAGCTGACGCACACCGACGTGACGGCCACGCTGTCCCAGATGGGCGATGTGGTCACGCTGTCCGACATCGTGCTGGACACGCACGAGGACAAGGTGCTGATGGAAACCATGGGCCTGCTGGGCGAGCAGTCGGCGCAGATGATCGAGCGCATGCGCTTCGGCATCGTCCGCGCAGGCACCAACGTGGCCTACGCCAACGGCGCCGCGCGCAATGCGGTCAACACGCCCATCAGCGTGTCCCTGCAGCGCCGCGCCGTGCGCGCCCTCAAGCGCCAAAACGGCAGCCCCATCACGACCATCGTGCGTTCCACGCCCGCGTTCGGCACCGAGAACGTGGCGCCGGGCTTCGTGGGCCTGATCCACCCCGACCTGGAGGCAGACGTGCGCGGCCTGCAGGGCTTCACGCCGGCGGAGAAGTACGGCGCCATCACGCCGTGGGAGAACGAGCTGGGCAAGCTCGACGATGTGCGCTACGTCACCAGCACCATCTTCGAGTCCTGGGCAGACGCCGGCGGCGCCAAGGGCGCGATGCAGTCCACTACCGGCACCAATGCCGACGTGTACCCGGTGCTGTACCTGGCGCGCGATGCCTATGGCTGCGTGGCGCACAAGGGCGCTTTCGCCGTGACGCCGACGGTGGTCAACCCCAAGCCCTCGGACTCCGACCCGCTGGGCCAGCGCGGCCACGCCGGATGGAAAACCCTGCAAACAGCCGTCATCCTCAATGACGCCTGGATGGTGCGGGCTGAAGTCGCAGCTACCGCGTAATTCCCCCATCACTGCAGCAACCGCCCACCCGGGCGGTTTTTTTTCGTCCCCACTACAGCCCGCCGCGCCTTCCAGCGCTGGCGGGCTTTGTTTTTTGGAGCCCGTCATGAGCACCACGACCGACATCACCGACATCGACAGCCCTGTGGCCAAGCCCGACGCCAAGGCCCCCGGCAAGAAGCCAGCCGCCACCAAGGCCGCGCCCGCCGAGGGCCGCCACACGGTCACCATCCACCCCAGCGCCGACTCCGACGGCATGGCGCCCGTCAAGGTGGGCGTCAACGGCACCCTGTACCTGATCCCGCGCAACACCCCGTGCGACTTGCCCGAGGAAGTGATCGAGGTGCTGCGCAACGCCGTCTATACCGACTGGCGCGAGGTGGACGGCGTGTTCCAGCCGCACGAGCGCCAACGCTTCAGCTTTTCGCTGACCTGAGCGCCGCGTCATGCGCTTGCTGGACGCCTTCTCGCCCTGGGTGCTGCCCGAGGTGCCCGGCTGCCCGGACCCGGTGCTGGAGCACCACATCCGCGCCGCCGCACAGCAGTGGTGCCGGGACACCAGCGCATGGCTGGCACTGGACGATGGGCAGCGCACCACGGCAGGGCAGCGCGACTATGAAGTGGAGTCGCCCGCGCCCGAGTCCATCGTGCTGCAGGTGCGTGATGCGTGGCTCGACGACGAGCGCCTCACGCCGCGCCAGCTCGATGACGGCGCAGCGCGCGGCTACACCCAGCCCGCGCCCGGCGCGGAACTGCGCCTGACGTTCGACCCGCCGCCGGGCGGCCTGCTGCGCCTGCGCCTGGCGCTGGCGCCATCACACACAGCCCGCTCCATGCCCGACGAGGTGGCGCTAGCGAACGTCCCCGCCATCGCGCACGCGGCCAAAGCCAGCCTGATGCTGATTCCGGGGCAGGCCTGGAGCAATCCGCAGCTGGCCGCCTACCACGCGCAGGAAGCTGCCCGGCTGGCGACGGATGCGCGCCTGCGCGCCATCAAGGACGGCGTGGACGGCGCGCTGGTGGTGCGCCGCCGGCGCTTTTTCTGAGAGGCAAGGACCATGCCCATCACCGCCCAATCCATCATCCGCCGCGCCGCCGAGGCGTTGCAGGATGACCCCTGCACGCGATGGCCCGCCGACGAGCTGGTGCGCTACCTGAACGACGGCCAGCGTGAGATTGCCCTGCAGCGACCCGACGCCGTGGCGCGCCGCGCGACGATCACCTGCGTGCCCGGTCCTGTGCAGAGCCTGCCTGCTGACGGCATCAAGCTGCTGCAGGCGGTGAGCAACACGGCGAGCCGCCGCGCGCTACGCCTGGTGGATGAGGCACTGCTGGATGCCCAGGTGCCTGCCTGGCGCGCCATGCCCGCCGCCACGGACCTGGTGCACTACATGTACGACCCGCGCGAGCCGCGCGTGTTCACCGTGTACCCGCCGGCCACCGCCACTGCGCAGCTGAACGTGGTCTACGCCCGCCTGCCGGCCCCTGTGGGCGAGCCGACGCCGTTCAGCAACTGGACGGCCGTGGCCGGAGACATCGACGTGCCTGACATCTTCGCCGGCGCATTGCTGGACTACGTCCTGTCGCGCGCCTGGGGCAAGGACGCCGAGTTCGGCGGCAACGCCGCCCTGAGCCAGGCGCATTTTCAGAAGTTCACAGCCGCGCTGGGTGTCGAGGTGCAGGGCACCGCAGCCGTGGCGCCGGGAGCCTGAGCATGGCGGCAGCCGAACACGACTTCACCATCGAGCAGGGCGCCACATGGAGCGTGGGCCTGACCTACAAGGACGCCGCCGGCGCCGTGCAGGACCTGACGGGCTACACCGCCCGCATGCAGGTGCGCGCCAGCGTCAGCGCGCCCGACGTGCTGCTGGAGCTGTCCACGACCAACGGCCGCATCGACATCGCACCGCTGCAAGGGCGCATCACGCTCGTGCTGGACGCGGTGGACAGCGCCGCCATCACCTGGCGCCGCGGCGTCTACGACCTGGAGATCGAGTCGCCCGGCGGCGACGTGCGCCGCCTGCTGCAGGGGCGCATCGAGATCAGCCGGGAGGTGACGCGATGAGCACGCTGCAGATTGACGACGGCACCCTGGAGCTGACGGTCTACACCGCGCCGGCGCAGATCATCGAGCTGGCGAACGCGCCGGGTCCGCGCGGGGAGCGTGGGCTGCAAGGTCCGAAGGGCGATGCCGGCGCCAAGGGCGACCAGGGCATCCAGGGGCCAAAGGGCGACCCGGGAGAGCAGGGTATTCAAGGTCTGCAGGGCATCCAGGGGCCGGCGGGCGCCAAAGGCGACAAGGGCGACCAAGGTATCCAGGGGCTGCCGGGTGACCCCGGCCCGAAGGGCGACAAAGGCGATCCCGGCATCCAGGGCATCCAAGGCCCGAAAGGGGATAAGGGCGACCAAGGCCCCGCCGGCACCGGCTCCGGCGACATGCTCGCCGCCAACAACCTGTCCGACCTGACCGACGCCGCCGCAGCGCGCGCCAACCTCGGCCTGGGCGACGCAGCCACGCGCGCCGTCGGCACCACCCCGGGGACCGTGGCCGCCGGCGATGACCCCCGCTTGGCGGACGCCCGTGCGCCCACAGCGCACAACCACGCCATCGCCGACGTTTCGGGCCTGTCTGGTTTGCTCTACGCCAACGCCATGTCTCGCACCGACAAGGACACCAACGGCATTTACACGACAGTGCAATACCGCCGTGCGGATGGAACCCTCTCACGCCAATCGGTATTGAGCGGCGGCATCAGCCCTGAATACACAACCCGTACTGAAACTATCTACGGTAGCAACGGGGTTGCCGTGGAAAGTACGCTGGTATTCACGTTGTCCTATACAGACGGGCAGTTGACTTCTGAGGTGATGGTATGAATAGTGTTTTAGAAGCCCATGGACTTATTGGTGGCGGTGGAGCAATCACACCACCTGAGCCTTCACCCTACGTCCGCCCTGCAGACTGGCTCCCCTTGCCAGTGCTTACCGATGCAGACCATCGTTTTGTCGGTCTGCACGCAATCTACGAGAACGCCAACTTTGTTGCCTTGTCAGCTTCGGGCGATTACACCGTTGATTGGGGTGATGGGGTAGTTGAAAATTTTGCTAGTGGTGCAGTTGCAGAGCATGAATACAACTACACGATCTACGACCCAGGCAATACGACACTCTGTAGTCGTGGGTATAAGCAGGCGATTGTGAGCGTAACTCCGCAAGCGGGGCAAGTGTTTAGTACCCTTGATTTACACAGAAGACACACCGCGATTTCAATTGCGCACTCGTCGGGGTTTCTTGATATAGCTATCGCTGGAAGTGCAGTTACATCCCTTTATATTTCCAAAGCATCAGCACAAATTGGCTTCTTTGACTTGGAGAGGGTTACGCTCCACAAAAACAGCGTCACAAACTTCGCCTATATGTTCGCCAACTGCTTTTCCTTGCAGAGTATTCCATTATTGGACACCTCTATGGGGACCGATTTTTCTTTCATGTTCAACAACTGCTATTCCCTACAAAGCATTCCATTGTTGAACACCTCTGCAGGGAATAATTTTTCCAATATGTTCAACGGATGCTATTCTCTACAGAATATCCCATTATTGGACACATCTGCAGGGGCGGATTTTTATTTCATGTTCGGCAACTGCCCATCTCTACAAAGCATTCCACTATTGAACACCTCTGCAGGGACTAATTTTTCCTATATGTTCGGCGGCTGCTTTTCCTTGCAGAGTATTCCATTATTGAACACCTCCAAGGGGACTAACTTCTCCAATATGTTCAGTAGCTGCTTTTCTCTACAAAGTGTTCCCTTATTAGACACTTCCACTGGGGCTAGTTTTTCCGTTATGTTCAACGGCTGTCGATCCCTGTCTGATATAGGTATCCAAGGCACAAAAGAAAATTTATCTGTCGCAAGCTGCAAACTCTCCGCAGAAGCACTCAACAAGCTCTACACAAACCTCGGTACTAGCACCGGCAAAAATCTTATGATTAGCGGAAACTACGGTGCAGCAGCCTCCAACCGTTCAATTGCTACAGCTAAAGGCTGGACCATTACAGGGTAATCAAAAATGCCATTCTATAAAATACAAGATAATGAATTGCTACAGGCACCTGAATTTGTCTATGGTCCCGGCTTCACTTTGACTGCTGAGACTAAAGACGAACACCAATACCCTGTTGAGGGGTGGTACTGGTTTGATACGCTGGATCAAGCTATGCATAACCTGCGTAGTAATAAAGCTGTATCTGATACCTGCACACCGGCCCAAGGCTTGATCGCGCTGTACACCCTCAAGGGTATTACCGAGCAAAACATCCTGGATGCTATCGTGCAAATTCCCGACTCGGTGCAACGATACACCGCGCAGATCGGCTACAGCCGGGCGATCACCTGGGAGCGGGAAAGCCAGACGATGCAAGCCATGGCGGCGCTGCTCAACCTGAGTGGTGCCGACCTGGACGCCCTGTTTGCGCACGCCGCTGGAGTGCAAGTGTGACCCCCAGCAACCTGCAGCCCTGCCTGGAGGCGGCCGGTGGCCTGGAGCCCGCGCGCTGGATGACGCCCGAGAAACTGCTGTGGGGGGCTCGATGAGCGACGCCACCTGGGGCCGCATCAGCGCGGCCATCTTCGACGCCGACCTGATCGCCACGCGCATGACGCTGGCGCTGGCCGAGGTGCTGTGGGCCATTCTGTTGTGGTGGCCGGGCGAGATTTTCGGCCGCGCAGCCTACACCGGCATGTCCAGCGTCATGGGCGAGCACGCCTGGGGCCTGGTCTTCGCCCTGTCGGCCGCGACGCAGGTGAGCATCGTCGCGCTGGGCCACGCCTGCTGGGCCTACGCCCGCGTGTTCAGCGCCTGGAACGCGGTGTTGTGGGCCTACGTCGTCGGCTCGATGCTGCTATCGGTGTACCCGCCGCCAGCGGCCATCGCTGGCGAGATCAGCATGGCCGTTTGCGCCTGCTGGGTGTTCGCTCGGCCCATCCTGCTCAGCGCCTGGACCGCGAAAGCCCACAAGGAAGGGTGTGCGCCTTGAACGAACCCCTCGCAGTCCTGCCGCCCACACCCGTGCCGTTGGCCGGGTGCGCGAACGACGCGGCGCTGCGCGACCTCACGGCGCGCGTGTCGGCGCTCGAACAGGCGCACGTGCTGATGTGCACCGCGTTCACCCTCGATGACCTGGGCCGGCCGGCGTTCGACGAGCACCGCCAGGGCCACAAGGCCGAGAAGGCCGCCCGCGAGCGCTTGGAGGGCTACAAGCAGGACGCCGCCAAGAAGCTGATCGGCATTGCCATCGCGGCGCTGCTGTCGCTGCTGCTGCTGGGCGTCGGTGCCTGGCTCCAGGGGCGCTCGCCATGAAGCTGCAGCTGGGAGACAACTGGCGCGCCGTGCTGCGCCGCGCCCACAGCGTGCGCTGGATGGCGCTGTCGTTCGCCTGCGAAGTGGCGGCCATCGTGCTGCACACCACTGGCGCGTTCAGCCAGTCCTACCGCGCCGCCCTCGCGCTGCAGCTGGCCGGTGCCGTGTGCGGTCTGGCGGCTTTCGCCGCACGCCTGACCAAGCAAAGGAGCCTGCCTTGAACCCGAACCTGCGCCGCTCCGTTGTCGCGCTGTCGCTGTCGGCCGCCGCGTTCGCCGGCCTGATCGCGCACGAGGGCTACCGCGACAAGGCCTACGTGCCCACCGCCGGCGACCGGCCGACCATCGGCTTCGGCAGCACCTTCCGCGACGACGGCTCGCCGGTGCAGCTGGGCGACACCATCACGCCGCCGCGCGCCGTCGCCCGCTCCCTGGCGCACATCGCCAAGGACGAGGCGGGCATCAAGCGCTGCATCCGCGCGCCGCTGCACCAGCGGGAGTACGACCTGGCGGTGGACTTCGCCTACCAGTACGGCGCCGGCGCGCTGTGCAGTGGCCCCATCGCTCGCGCGATCAATGCTGGCGACTACGTGGGCGCCTGCCAGGCGTACATCCAGTACCGCTACATGACCGACACCCAGCCGCATCCGGGCTGGGAGCAGATCGGCCCCAAGCGCTGGCGATTCGACTGCGCGACGCCCGGCAACAAAACCTGCCGGGGCGTCTGGACGCGCCAGCTCAACCGCTACCTGTCCTGCATGGAGGCGCAGTGAACCCGATCCACCTGGCCATGATCTTCAACCCCTGGATGTGGTGGGGGTGGCTGCCATGAACTGGCTCAAAGCCTACGCCTTCCAGGCCGCCTGCACCGTGCTGCTGGGCCTGCTGCTGGCGCAGACCTGGCGCCTGCACTCCGAGCAGCGCGACCACGCCCAGCTGCGCGCTACGGTGGCCGAGGCCGACCGCGCGCGCGCCGAGGCTTCTCTCAAGCACGAGACCGCAACCAGCCTCAAGGAATTCGGCCACACCGCCGCCACCCAGGAGAACTCCGATGCCTTCACGCTTTCCGCGCCCGTGCGCGATGCCATCGCTCGTGCTGACGTTGCTCGCGCTGACCGGCTGCGCACAGACGCCGACCGCCGAGCCGGCACCTACCGCGCGATGGCCCAGGCCGGCGCCGCTGCCTGCCGCGATCTTGCGGATCGACACGCAGCCCTCGATCGACACGTTGTCGAAGGGGTTGCAGTGGTCGGAGCGCTCCGAAGCGATCTTGTCCGGCGAGACGCCGAAGTGAAGCTGCTGCGCGGCCAGATCGACGCCGACCGCGCCCTGATGGAGGCCCCCACACCATGACCGTCCTGCAAGTCCGCTCCTTCGGCGGCGAGGTGCCGCGCCTGACCAAGCGCGACCTGCCCGACAACGCAGGCCAGCTGGCCCTGAACCTGATGGCCGACACGCCCGAGTTCCGCCCACTGGGCCAGGACATGACGGGCCTGCCGCTGGGCCTGCTGCCGCCTGGCGAGACCGCGCGCACCATCTACCGCTACCCCACCAGCAGCACGTCGCTGATCGGCACCGCGCTGCGCCTGTCGCTGGTCAAGGCCAGTATCCCGGGCGACCCCTACGACCGGGTGTACGCCTCGACGCGCAAGGACGAGACCCAGGAGATCGCGCCGCACGTGCTGCAGGCCGGCGTGGCCCCGGGCAGCCCGTCGCTGCGCCCGCTGGGCGTGCCGTACCCGACCGGGGCGCTGACCCTGGCGCAAGCCACCATCGGCGACGCCCTGACCAAGCCCAGCGAGGCCGCGGCCATCGGCCAGTCGCTACTGCAGCAGATCCGCGACATCTGCTACGAGGCCGTGGAGACCTACAACTGGAACCCGCTGTTCGACCTGAGCGGTCGGCCCGGCTTCCGCGCGGACCCGGCCAACGGCGCCAGCGGCGTGTGGCAGCGCATCTTCACGCGCAACGACAACACGGTGCCCCACACCTGGAACACCTACAACGGCCTGGGGGTGGAGCGGTTCCTGTGGACCCTGGAGCAGACCAACCCGCCGTTCAAGCAGGACGCGCCGGGCGTGTACACGTTCTTCTTCTGGTTCCCGGCCTTCGCCCGGCTGATGCGCGTCAAGGCCGACACGTCGGTGCAGGAGGCCAAGCTGCGCGCGCTGGTGCTGCCCGGTACCACCGAGCGCATCCTGTCGGACGCCGAAATCACGGCCCTGTTCACCGTGCTGCGCGCGGTGTACCCGGCCGACCCGCAGGCCAACACGCACCCCGAGCTGGTGGCACTGGCCGGGCGCATGGGCGCCGCCTACGTGTCGCTGGTGGAGTACCTGGACAAGGGCTTCGACACCAGCGTCTCGCCTCAGGCCGGCTACCAGCTGGTGGCGCGCGCGTGGGAGGACCTGGTCACGGCCTCGGACGGCATCGCGTCGTTCTACCAGCAGCTGCGCGACGTGGCGTTCGGGCAGATGGTGGTGGACCACTTCAACGGCACCCGCGCGCCGGGCAAGCTGCCCGAGGGCGAGCTGGAGGAGGTCGAGGTCCTGTACTACACCTGGACGCTGGTGAACCCCTGGGGCGAGGAGTCCAAGCCCTACCTGCCGGGCGACGGCAACAGCGACGAGGACCTGCCGTACCTGGAGAAGAACCAGACCCAGGCCGTCGCCGTCACGCGCCCGAGCGCGCTGCCCGCCGGCGTGGACGGCACCTGGAAGTGGCGCCTGTACCGCAGCGCCGCCGGCGCGCAGGCGGCCGGGTTCTTCTTCGTGGCCGAGCTGCCCATGAGCGTGACCGAGTTCGTAGACCTGCGCAGCACCGACAGCCTGAGCGAGGGCCTGCAGACCACCAGCTGGTTCCCGCCGCCCGAGCAGGACGGGCGCCACCTGCGCGGCCTGGTGCAGATGCCGGGTCAGTTCCTGGCGGGCTTCCTGGACAACACGGTGTATTTCAGCGAGCCGGGCCACCCCTACGCCTGGCCGCGCCAGTACGCCATCCCACTGGAGGCCGACGTGGCCGGCATGGCGGTGTTCGGCGCCACGCTGGTGGTGCTGACCTATGGCCGCCCAGCCTTCATCACGGGCTCGTCCCCAGAGGGCCTGTCGCGCGACGACCTCGAGAGCATCGAGTCCGTGGCCTCCTGCGGCTCCATCACGCCGGTTACGGGTGGCGTGGTGTTTGCCTCGCAAAACGGCCTGTGCCTGGCCAGTCAGCAGGGCATCCAGAACCTGACGCGCAACCTCTACACGCGCGAGGACTGGGCGGCCATCGGCCCGGAAAGCCTGCTGGCCGGCGAGTACGACGGCGTGATCTATTTCACGCGCCCGACCAAGGGTGACATGCAGGCGCTGCATGCGGCCACCGGCAAGCTGGTCACCCTGGACATCAACCCGACGGCGCTGTACCAGGACCACTCGCGCGGCGTGCTGTGTGTGGCCTTGGCGCCGGCACCGGGCCAGGCGGCCACGGCCACGCTGCTGCACTACGGCACCGGGCCGAAGGCGGCACGCTGGCGCAGCAAGCGCATCACGCTGGGCGCGGAGGCCCCGCTGGCCTGGATGGCGGTGCTGGGCGAGCAGTCGCCGGCGCAGCCCCTGACGGTGGACGTGCGCGCCTACTACGCCGACCCGGCCACGGGCGCCGAGGTGCAGGTGCTGCTGCGCACGGCGCGCGGCAACGGCACGTACAGCGCGGTGGTGGGCGACACCCGGCCGTTTCGCGTACAGGCCGGGCGCTACAAGGAATTCGAGATCGAGGTGAGCGGCAGCTGCCGTGTCACCGCCGTGGCGCTGGCCTCCAGCACCCAGGAACTGCAGGAGGTGATCTGATGGGGTTGCCCGTCATCCGCACCGGCAACACGGCGCTGGACAAGTTCCTCGCCCAGGTGCGCGAGTACATCGAGAGCGAGCGCACGGCCGCTGCGGCGCCGGGTGGGCGCGGGCGCGTGCTGCGCATGTCCGACGTGGAGGGCATCGTGCGCCTGGCCACCAGCGCGGCCAGCGGCGTGCAGGGCTACAGCCAGCCGCAGCTGGAGAAGTTCGCCGAGGACCTGTTCAACACGCGCCTGTTCAAGGCGCTGGCCAGCCCCGGCTCTGCGCTGGGGGACGCCGTGGCCGGGCTGCCGCGCGTCACCCTGTCGGACGTGCGCGCCGCGCGTGGGTCGGCCAACGCCGGCGTGTCCACCCAGGCCATCGTGTCGGCCGGCGACACCCGCGCCGTCGCCGCGCAGGTCACGACCGTGGAGGCCCGCCTGAACGACGTGGGCGGCGCCACCATCGAGGAGGCATACCTGGCGCTGGCCGACGCGCAGACGGGCCTGGAGGCGCAATACACCCTGAAGGTGACGGCCGGCAACAAGTTCGCCGGTATCGGCCTGGCGGCCACATCCCCTATCGCGGGGCCTGGCACCAGCGCCATCATCATGGTGGCCGACAAGTTCGCCCTGGTGGGGCCGAACGAGTCCATCGCCGACCCGGCCAACCCGCCGCTGTCGCGCCTGCCGTTCGGCTACGACGCGGCAACCAACACCATCTATCTCAACGGGCAGGTGCGCATCAATGCAGGCGGCCCCACACTGGAGGACGGCGTGCAGGGTCCGCCCGGGCCGAAGGGCGATACCGGCAGCCCGGGCAGCCCGGGCGCCCAGGGGCAGCGCGGCCCCACGCGCACGGTGCGCACGATCTCGGGCAGCAGCTGGTCGGACAGCGAGGCGAACGCCGCCGTCAGCGCGCTGGGGTTCTCCAAGGTGGTGCGCGACGAGGTGACGCTGCGCAACAGCGCCGGCACCTGGGTGGAGACGCGCTACTGGGACGGGTCCCAGTGGGCCGCGCTGGGCGTCGTGATCGACGGCAACTTGCTGGCCAGCGGCTCGATCACCGGCAACACCCTGGCGGCAACCATGAGCGTGACCGGCAAGGCGTTCTACGGCGGCAGCTTCTGGACAGCCACGTCGGGTGTGGCGGTGGGCTTCGACTCCGCCGACCACACGTTCCGCGTGAAAAACGCCTCTGGGGCCACTATCTCGCGGATGGGGTTGGCGGGCAACGTGTTCGGCGCCGTGGGTGCCAACCCTGGGCTACTTGTCTCGGGCAACGGGGCGAGCGCCGCGGCCCTGGAGGCGTACAACTCCAGCCAGAACCCCGCCATCAACATCACGGGGGGCGGATTCCGGTGGGCCGGCTATACGTGGTACGAGCCCCAGGGCAACGGCCGGCTATTCCTGTGCGACAACGGCACCTGGAAGCAGCCCCAGGATGTGCTGAGCCGCACCGGTGGGCACAACATCAGCTTCAACTGGACCGGCACCGCTTTCGAGGTGTACGTGAACAACATCAAGGTGCTGTAGCCGTTCCAAGCATGCCATGCTGCCCAACGCCATGAACACCACGCCCCCCGACTACTCCACCTACCTGGACGGCCTGTTCGGCCAGGGCGGGCACACCGCCTACCTGGACAGTCTGCTGAGCGGCGCGCCGGCCGGCGGCGTGCCGGGCATCGAGGCGCCCACGACGTCGGCCGCTCCGGCGCCGTCTTTCGCCGACAGCGTGACGGGCTCGTTCACCGACTACGACGGCAAGGTCAAGACGCAGGACGGCGCCGAGCTGGATGCCAAGCTGCTGCGCCACCTGGCGGGGCAGGTCGCGGGCGGCTTCGATGTGGGCGCCAGCTCCGGCGGGGCCTATGGTGCCAAAGACGCCAGCATCAGCTTCGACAAGGACGAGGCCGCCAAGCTGTGGAAGGGTACGCCCACCGGCGCGCAGCAGATCGCGATGCGCTACGCCGCCGAGTTGGCCAAGGCCGGCGTCACGGACGTGTCGCAGCTGGCCCAGCGCACCGGCGTCAAGCGCACCGAAGCGCTGCAGGGCGACGAGATGTACGGCAACGCGCCGGCGTCGGCCGAGTACACGCGCCAGCTGGTGCGCAAGGGCGAGGACGGGCGCTACTACGACGTGCTGTTTGGCGACAGCCTGCGCCAGGCGCAGCAGCTGCAGGGCACCGACCTGGCGCGCGACTACGCCGCCGGCTACGACAGCCTGGACGCCGCCTGGAGCGACGAGGACCAGGCGAAATACGGCACACCGGTGCAGCCCAAGGACCGCCTCTGGCAACGCATGGGCACCGCCGACCTGGGCGCCACCTACCACGGCGACGGCGCCACCAAACTCAAGGTGGACCTGACGGGCGGCGCGCCACGCTTCTACACGCAGGGCTACGACAACAGCGACCGCGCCGGCGCCACCATGATGCTGTCCGCCCTGGCCGCGCCCGTGGCGGGCCTGGTGGCACCCGCCCTGCAGGCCGCCGCGCCCGCCCTGGGGACCGTGGGCTCGAACGTCGCCACCGGCGCGATTCTTGGCGCAGGGCAATCGGCCATCACCGGTGGCGACGTGCTCAAGGGCGCCCTGGGCGGCGCCATCGGCGGCGGCATCACGGGCCTGAACCCGGCCGGCATGGTGGGGGTGAACAACCCCATCGCCGGCGGCGCGCTCAACGGCGCCATCCGCGGCGGCATCACGTCGGCCCTGAACGGCGGCGACCTGGCGCAGGGCGTCGTGGGCGGCGCGGCCGGCGGCGCGGTGGCGGGCTACAACCCGTCGCGGCAGATGGGCATTACCGACCCCTACATCGCGCGGCTGGTCAACAGCACCATCCAGGGCGGCGTGCGCGGGGCCATCAGCGGCAACGTGCAGCAAGGCCTGTTCAACGGCGCCGTGGGCGGGCTGATCCCGCGTGCGCCCCAGCAAAGGAAACCGACATGAACCTCGAACTCCCAGCCGGCCTGCAGGGCATCGACGCCTACGGGCGCGGCATCGCGCAGGCCGCCGGCCAGGCCGCCGTGGGCGCCGGTCAAGCTGGCCTGGGCATGACCCAGAGCTACCAGAACGACTACCAGCCCTACGACAAGAAGCTCATGGGCTTCGTGGACCACCTGGGCAGCAGCGGCTACCGCGCGGCCCAGCGCGGCCAGGCCATGGCGGGCGTGCAGATGCAGGCCGACGCGCAGCGCCAAGCCATGGGGCGCCAGATGCTGGCCGGCGGCGTGAACATGGCCGACCCGCGCTACGCCTTCATGCAGGGGCAGCTCGCGCAGCAGGCCGCACTGGGCAAGGCGCAGGCGGCCATGGCCAGCGACCGCAGCGCGCGCGACGAGTACGTCAAGGGCCTGGGCGCCATCAACGCCATGGGTCTGAAGGTGGGCGAGCTGGGCAACAAGAACCTGGCGGTGGCGTCCGACCTGGCCAGGACCGGGCTAGCCGGCATGGACCTGGGCGCGGCGGCGCAGGACCGCAACACGGGCGCCAACGCCAGCGCGGCCAGCGCTGCGGCGTCGGGCCAGAGCGCGGCGGCCGCGGGCATGAACGCCGCCACCAACGCAGCGAACGCGGCCAACAGCTACCAGCTGGGACTGGGGCGCCTGGCGCTGGAGCGCTACAACATCGACCAAGGTAACGCGCTGCGCCAGCAGGGCATCGACGCGGCCAACAAGCAAAACAGCTGGGGCACCGTGATCGGCTCGCAGCTGGCGGGCGGGCTGACGGCGGCCGGCACCAACTGGCTGGTCAACGGCGGGCTGAACCAAGTCGGCGGCTGGCTGGGCAACCTGTTTGGCGGCGGCAGCAGCAACAGCTACGACAGCTTCGCCCCCGACAGCGGTGTGATGACCGACTCCGCCGGCGATTTCCAGTTCGACCCGTGAGGACCACACAATGCCCGTGAACATGACGGCCTTCGGTAACGGCCAGCAGCTGTACCAGCAGGCCCTGAACAACCAGCGCCAGGCCAAGATCGACGCGCAGGCCGACGAGAAGTTCGGCTGGGAGCGCGAGCGCCAGGAGCGCGAGAGCGCGGCGCGCACCGAGACCCAGCGCCTGGCCGGCGAATTGCGCCCGATGTTCGAGGACGAGCCCGCCAACCCCTACGGTGCGCCTGCACAGGCGCCCGGCGCGCCGCTGGGCCATGAGGCGCAGGACGCGGCGGCGGCCAACCCGGCCGAGGTGAACGCCCTGCAAAGCCCGGCGGCCAACCCGGCCGAGAACAACCTGGCCTCGGGCCTGCAAAAGGGCATGCAGCAGCTGGCGCAGCAGCGCAAGATGATCCGGCATGCCTATGACCTGGCGGTGGCCAACAACGACCGCCAGGGCATGCTGGGGGCGATGGAGGCCGTGCGCAGCCTGAACCGCACACAGGAAGACGCGCAGATCTTCCAGTCGGTGTACAGCAACCCGCAGACCGTGCAGGGGCTGGCGCAGAACCTGACGCGCAACCCGGCCATCCCACTCAAGGCCAGCACCGACGCGCGCGGCATCACCACGCTGGTGCGCGACGACGGCAGTCAGGCCGGCACGCTGTCGCCCGAGCAGATGGCCATGGCGGCGGTGTTCATGCGCCGCATCGAGCGCGGCGACGTGGAGGCCGGCTACAAGGGGCTGCAGAGTATCAGCGCCGAGCTGGCCGCAGCGGTGACCGCCGGCAACAAGCAGGTGGCCGAGCTGGCCACGAGCGGCAACGACGCGCTGAAGCTGGGCGCCGAACTCGACTACAAACAGGCGCAGGCCGCCACACTGGGCGCACAGGGGCGCTACTACGACGGCGCCCGAGCGGAACAAGCACGTGCCAGCGCCGAGGCGGCGCGCGCCCGGGCCGCCAAGGCGACGCCTGCCGCCACGCTACAGGGCCAGTCGCTGCAGCTGTTGGAGCAGTCCGTCAAGGATGCGCCCAGCGACACCCGCCCGTCGCCCCAGCACTACGCGGCGGCCACCGGCTACGTGCAGGACTTCGCCCGCGGCAACCCGCGCGCGGACGCCGCCAGCGTGACGCACCACGCCCTGCGCGCGGCCACCGATCCGCAATACCTGGCATCGCGCCCGCTGGTTATCGACATCGACAACGCCGCCGTCGTGCGCAGCTCCGGCGACGAAGGAGGCGGCAGCTTCGGCCAGCCCATGCGCCTGGGGCAGGTGGACACGCAATCCCTGCTCAAGGCGCAGCGCCAGTCGCTGCAGGAGCAGCTGCCGCAGGTGGCCGATGCCCTGGGGTTGCGCGACGGCGTGCAGACGCTGCGCGCAGCCGCGCGTGACCCGGCGCGCGCCAAGCAGGTACTGGACGCCTGGATGGTCGGGCGCGAGAGGCTGCTGGACGAGCGCATCGCCAACACCGTCGGACCGGACGGGCAGCCGGCCAGCATGAGCGCGTCGCAGCGCAGCCAGTTGCTGGCGCGCGAACGTCAGCGCGGCGAGCGGCTGATCGGCCTGTCACGCACGCTGCTGCAGTAGCAGCGCTTGCCGGCGGCGCCAGCATTCGATCTTTCACCAAATCAAGGCCCCCATGGATATTTCAGCACAACAGTTCCTCGACGCATGGGAAGACGGCGGATCGGGCGTCATTGGCGGCGCCGGGCGCGCCCCATCACTGCCGGATCGGGATGCGGCGGCGCCTGAGCCGTTGCACCTGTCGCCGCCACGGCCCTCCGACCGAAAGGCATCTTTCGTGCAGGAGTACGGCCCGCTGGCCGAGCGCGTCGGTGAGCGCCTGGGCGTGGAGCCGGAGCTGCTGCTGGGCCAGTGGGCGCTGGAAACCGGCTGGGGCAAGAGCACCATCCCCGGTACGCACAACCTGGGCAACATCAAGGATCCGTCCGGGCGCGGCCCCCGTGCGCGCGACAACCATACGGGCGACGTGGACAGCTACCGCGGCTACAACAGCCCCGACGGCTTCGGCGACGACTTCGTGCGGCTGGTCGGCGGCCTCAAGCGCTACGCCGGCGCGCTGGACGCCGGCGGCGACGCCGGCCGCTACTTCGGCGGCCTGAAGGCGGGCGGCTATGCCGAAGACCCGCACTACGTGGCCAAGGGCCGCGCCATCACCGAGCAGGTGCGCGCGCTGCGCGGCGCCAACCCCGGCCAAGGCGGGCAGTCGGCGCAACGCACGAACGCGCTGGGCCTGAACGACCAGGAGATGCAGGACATCTGGGGCGACAGCGGCATGACGCGCGCCGCGCCGCCGATTGCCGCCCGCGGCCTGGGCGAGCGCGCTGCGGATGCGGGCCTGTCCGTGGCCGGCGGCGGCGTGGGCGCGCTGGGCGCCATCGCCAGCCTGTTCGGCGCCGACAACCCGGTGGCGCAATCGCTGGATGACGCCGGCAAGTACCTGGAGCGGCAAAAGAGCGACGCTGCCCAGCAGATCGCGCAGCGCAGCCAGGCGCGCATCGACGCCGTGCGCGGCGAGGGCGTGGCCGCCGAAATCGGCGCCTACATGGACGCGCTGTGGGACAACCCCGTGGACATGCTGGCTTCTGCCGTCGGCTCCTTCGCCCCATTCGTCGGTACTAGCGTCGTGGGCGGGCTGGCGCGCGGCGCCCAGGCAGCGCGCGCGGCGCGGGCCGCCGGCATGAGCAAGGAGGCCTTCATGGCCACGCAGGCCGGCGCGCAGCTGGCCGAGGGCGTCTCGCGCGCGGTCATGGCCACCAATGCTGCCATGGGCGCGGGCATGGGCGCCGGCGGCGTCAAGCAGCAGCAGTACGAGACCACCAAGCGCGAGGCCCTGGCCGCCGGCATGGACGAGGCGCAAGCCGAAGCGCTGGCCGTGCGCGCGCAGGAGTTCGGCGCCGACAACGCGCTGGCGCATGGCGCTGGCGCCGCCCTGGGTGGCCTGTCGGTGGCAGCCGGCCCGCTGGAAAAAGCGCTGGCGCGTGTC